>JAVJIF010013418.1:0-137491 GCA_038442645.1 Agave tequilana | reverse complement strand
GGAGGGTTTCCACGACCAAGGTTTCAATCAGAAACCGGAAGAAGAATTCGCCAACACCCCTCAGCCTCGTGTGTGGCTAATCAGGTTCCTTGCGAACCTAAGTTCCTCTGCCAAGGCGGGTTATGGAGGCCTAAAAACAGAAGTCTTCGACCGAAAGCTTCAGGCGTTAGCTACGCCTAAACCGAGCCTCTCTCGTGAAGAAGAAAAGGCAAGATGCCTGTCTGCTCCATCATAAAGTTACAACGGCAATCATACCGTTGTCCAATTCAAGAGCAGCGAGCGATGCCTCGCGCCGGCCTCGTTCTCATGAGCGAAGCTACTGTACCACAAAGTACGCGCAGGGTTCATGACCGCAAAGCCGAAGCCAAAGTACCATATAAGGCTAATTGCCTTCGCAGCAGCATAGCGGGTAAAGCACCGCAGCGTGCTCCGCTTTCCAGTGCGTCAAGCCACTAAGTTCGCGTCTGATGGCGAAGCTAGAACCAAAGCACTATTCAGTGCTAATCCCGTCTGCAAGGATAAAAGAAGCAGGACATCGCCCTATGTGCGATCCAAAAGGGCCTGTGCGCTCGATTGCAAGGACCCAACCGGGTCTGATCTGAGGAGGAAATGTTAGCGGAAAACAAACCTCTTCCCCCTGTTGTCGACAAGTGGGATGTCAGCTGGTGACACTCCACTCGGCCCATTGCCGGCTGTGGGACCAACTTCCACCATGCTCCAAGACGACGGTCAGTTTTTGATCGGCTATCGGTACAAGCCCGATGAAGCATCGCAGAAGGAGTATCTTGCGAGATCTCCCCTCCGCATCCGTCAACATGACTGGGAGAGGACGAGAGCTGTGCAGGGAAGATAAACATCTGACGACACCCCTACAGCTCCCCAGATCCAGACTACAGCCCAGGCTTAGGCGAAGTCTTGGGCATGAAGAAGGTGTCTTCCGAAACACCAGATCCAGGGTGGCGATACCCTACACTATGAACAGCCTTCCTCCTCGACGGCCCTAGCCCCCGCCAGAGCCAGGAGATCACTCCAATCATCGGATGAAGAAGATGAAGATAGTGGGTACGCCTCTTCGGCGACAGTCAGTTCGGTGCGAATAGACAGAGCATCAGTCAATAGGCTGATAACGTCAACGACGATCTTCGTCGACGCCTGGAAGCTCCGGGAGCAAACTTCCAGAACTCAGCAAGAGGCCCTGGACAATATTCAACAGATGCTCGCTTAACTCCTCAGTAACCGGAATAACAATGATGCCGGGAGCAATCACGATGAGGAGGAACACTTCAGCAATGAGCAACCAAAGCCGGAGAAATCCAAGGAGGGTTTTCCTTAGACGCCGAAGTCCTTAAGGGCCTCCAAGCTCAAATCGCATCCCTATCTCAGAGGGATGAATTAAAGAAGGTAGGGGCAGTCCGTCCTATCCGCTGGAGTGGGATTCGGTGCCATATCCACCGAAGTTCAAACCGCCAACGCTGCCATACCTATGATGGAAAGAGCTCGCCAAATCAGCACATCTATTATTTCCGGTCTCAGACTGGTAATGTTATAAGCAATGACGCCATCATGGCTAGGCTATTCATTGGCACCTTAAAGGGGGTGGCATTTGACTGGTTCGAAGTCTTCCCCCGGGTTCTATCAACTCCTGGATTGACCTGGAAACTCGATTCCTCTCTCGTTTCTATGAGGACGATACCGAAGTGACCATGGACAAACTCCTCTCCACTGTGCAGAGGAAGGGCGAATCTGTCCGTGAATACATTGAACGATTCAAAAATTATCCTTGATGTGCCCAGCAGGGATGCCATTAACCCATGCTTTTGCAGACATGCAGACACAACTTCCTAGATCAAGTGGAAGTTCGCATGGGGGCTGTTAAAGCCCACACTTGGAAAGAATTGGTCGAACAAGCGAGATAGCCGAGAAATCAGCTAAAAAGTTCGAACCATCAGCCCCTAGAGGCAAGTGGGGGATGAAACAACAAAGGGCGTGGCGACCTACCGCAACCTTCTCAAGCTAAAGGCAAAGAGACTATATCTGTGGAGTTATCCGGAGATGTGCAGTCGAAGGCAAGAAGAGCGGCTTCAACAATCAGGAGCCCAAGTTCTCCGAAGCAGTACTCGTTCAAAGACGATCAGGTGGTCACCATATTCCATCTGCTCCACAAAAGGGAACAAAATGAAGCTGCCGGAGCGCGGGCGTCCCAATGAGATAGGGCGCACAAACGACCCTAAATACTGCCTCTACCACAGGATGGTCCACCATCCTACTGACAAGTGCTATGTTCTCAAGGATAGAATTCAAGCCTTGGTCGACGCCGGAGTTCTGACGTGAAGACGGAGCAAAAGAAAGTCACTGTCAATATGGTGACTCTTGAGTTCGGCAAAGCTCCAAAGGTCACAGTTCCTGACGGGACTTATTCCGTCCCTGCGCCACGGTTGGAAGTCAAGCAATCTTCCAGCTACAGCTCAAACAATAAGGGTCTTGTTCCCTTAATATTGGAGACAGGAGAAAGTCATGTGGATACATCCGGAACCTCGTCCAAGACGTACAGCGGGATCCAAAGCAGCCCAACTCAAAGGGCAAGTCTTGCAATGTCATCTCCATCCTGCCAGACGACGGGCACAATCTTACATCGGCTTCCCTTAGTGATCCGAAGGAGAAAAGCATGCTTGCACAACGAAAGCCGATGCGCCTCAACAGATGGGGACCCGATCCGGAAAATCTACTTGAGGCAGTATGAAAAGTTTACTGACGAGATACAACAGCAAACGACGTCAGTACAAATACCAGCATCCACTCCAATCCCAACCAAGGGAAAAGAGAAGCCTAAGGAGGTACGATTCGACCACGTGTTGAAGAAACCCCCAGGCCAAGGGTTGGATACCCCTTTCGCTTGACATATTGGCTCAGCTGGCCAATATCCCAGCTCGTATCACTATACACGAGCTCTTCGCCCTCGAAAGAAACAAGGAGAAGCACTCAGTGATGCGTAGCCAATTCAGAATCCTTTCTGACATGCATGCCTGAGATCCCTAATGATGCCAGCCAGTCTCCCTGCCCAGAATGTCATCATGCACAATCAAGGTGCCCGCTATTACCTTCACGGCGGAAGATATGCTTCTCAAAGACAACAAGCAGATCGACCTCTGTATTACACCGGATATATCGGTTCAACATGCATGAGCGGGTACAAGTCGATCCAGGGTCTGCACTCAGCATCATCCCCAAAAGGCTTCTCTACTTCCTCAGCATACCATTGTACAGGTTGTCCGCAACCACTACTACAATATACGGTTTCAACGCCGAGGGAGGAGCAGTCATCCACTGGGAAAAAATCCGACTCCGTTGCAGAATCGGGAGCCTGAAGTCAGAAGTGACGTGCTATGTCATTGATGCTGACACTTCATATAACCTGCTGCTGGGACGGCCATGGATCCATGCCAACTGGATCGTCCCTTCCACCCTCCATCACTGCTTCAAATATGTTGAAGATGACGCGAAAGTACGAACTGTCTTCGTGAAAGCAACCCTTCAAAGGAGTGGAAAACTACTTCACTGACGCTCTCCTATATCAAGAGACCGGTGGGGCACTTAAAGAATCGTTGCCGGACGACGATATGAAAGTGGCAACGAGGCGGATTCAGAATCCGAAACAGGCATGCCAGCCATTCTGATTGGTGAACCAATTATAGCATGTCTCAATAATTCCCTATGTAATACTCCTTCAGAGGATGAAGGAGAATGGGTAATTAATGATAATATTTCTTTGATTATCCTGTGAGTATTGGGCGATTAAATCCATTACGGATGGCTCTCTGCAATGTGCCCGTACATAAGCCAAGTGTGGCCAGCACATCTATGGAAGCTATAGAAGGGGCCACACTGGTGATCCCTCCGTCCAAACAAGGTCAGCCGCGATAATCTTCGGTTAGAACCCGGGCCACGGGGATCAACAATCGCAGATTCAAGCTCAGATTCAGACACTCCACAATTCTTTCATTACACGCGGCCAGCGCGCCGTATTATGAAGAAAATGGGGTACGACTTGAAGCATGGAGCAGGCCTGAATTTCAGAAAAGGAAGGCGCGGTTTGATGCGGAACTTTGTGCCTAAAGGGAAGCCTGCAGTTAATGATAGTAAACGCAGGGGGGTGGGGTATGTTACACCCACATCGTCAGCAACCATTCAAGTCAAGGACGATGGGACAATTCCATCACATTCGGCTTCTTCCGAGTGGGACTCCGATACAGCATAGGAGGAATGTTCAAGGACCTCACTGCTAATATGACCTCAAGCAGTCAATTGGAGCCCGCAGAAGCCACTGATGAGGAACCATGGGCCCAGCAATTAGCCTTCAATGGAAAAAACGATTTGAACTGCGCGAGCCACTATTGAAGATAAGGTGATGCAGGTCAACTTGGGTAGCAAGACCACCCTAAGCCCATCTTTATAAGTGAAAGCCTATCACTTACAGAAAAGGAAGAATTGATAATACTCGTAAGAGAGTATATAGACGTCTTCGCATGGAGCTACGAAGACATGCCTGGACTTGATCCACAGGTCGCTATGCACCGTCTAAACATCAAGCCTGACGTCAAGCCAGTCAAACAGCAACAACGTCGGTTTCGCCCGAACATCATGGAAGCTATTGAAGCGAAGTTCACAAGCTCATTGCGTGTGGCTTCATCCGGGAGGAACAACATCCAGATTGGGTGGCTAATATAGTCCCCGTCCTCAAGAAGAACGGGAAATAAGTATCTGCATCGACTACCGTGACCTCAATACGGCCTGTCCCAAAGATGAATTTCCGCTGCCCATCACCGATGTCATGATTGACAACACATGCGGGTTCGAAAGGTGTCTTTCATGGACGGCTTTCAGGGTACAACCAGATTAAGATGTATCCCAACGATGAGAAGCATACTTCGTTCCGAACACCATTGGGGGATACTGCTACACTGTAATGCCCTTCGGACTGAAGAACGCCGGAGCAACCTATCAGCGGGCAATGAGCACATCTTTCGCGATCATCTCCGAAAAACGGTGGAGTGCTATGTTGACGACATCGCCGTCAAAAGCGCAACAAGAATGAACATCTTCGCGACCTGAGAACGATGTTCGACATAATGCGGGCTCATCAACTGAAAATGAACCCGACAAAATCCTTCTTGGGAGTGTCAAGCGACAAATCCTTGGGTTTATTGTCACATCAAAAGGAATTCATCTTGACCCAGACAAGGTCAAAGCTATTCAGAGCATGCCTCCGCCAAGGAATCTCAAAGAGCTCAGAGGCTTGCCAGGCAGGCTGGCCTATATCAGAAGATTCATCGCAAATCTCTCAGGCCGCTGTCAGCCGTTTCACCCGGCTCATGAAAAAGGGTACTTCCTTCGTATGGGATCAAGCTTGTCAGGAAGCTTATGAAGACATCAAGAGGTACCTCACAAAGCCTCAGTCTTAGTGGCCCCTACATCAGGGAAGCCATCCTGCTTTATGTAAAGGCTATGGACTACTCCCTCGGTGCCCTCTTCGCTCAAAAGGACGATAATGGCCACGAGCAGGCCATTTATTATCTGAGCAGATCTCTCATAGGAGCGGAATCTCGCTACAACCCTATCGAGAAAGAGGTTTTAGCTCTCGTCTTCGCTGTCCAGAAGACACGACATTATTTGGTCGGCCAGACCATACATGTCATCTTCAGAGTAAACCCATTGCGTCTTCTTATGACGAAGCCATGATCATTGAATTCAAGATTGGCTAAGTGGGCACTTTTATTGTCTCAATACGACATGATCTTCACGCCTCAGAAGGCGGTTAAAAGGCCAGGCCCTTGCAGAGTTCTTGGCTGCTCATCCAGTTCCGGAGCATTCAAAACTTCACGAAGACATCCCTGATGAGGTCTTCGAGTCTTAATGCAACTCAGAAGAGGAAGTATGGCAGATGTTCTTGATGGAGCATCGCGAATGGGCCCTAAAGGCAAGATTATTGCCGGAGTGGGGGTTGTGTTTATCTCCCCACAGAATCATGTCCTGCCCAGAGCATTTTCTCTGACAGAATCATGCTCCAACAATGTAGCGGAATAAATGCTCTGCTCATTGGTCTTCAACTCGCCCACGGAATGGGGGTACGCTACCTCGAAGCTTATGGCGATTCAAAAACTGATCATCAATCAGGTTAAAGGGAATACGAAGTCCGCCATGAGGACTTAGTGCCTTATTACCATACAGCCATCGAATTGGCTAACCTATTTGAAGGTTTCTACATCGAGCATGTGTCCGATCTCAAAATACTAAGGCGGCGCCCTTGCTGCGTTAGCAACAACGCTAGCCTTGCAGCCGACACCGAGTATCACCTCACAGTCGCAACTCGACACCTTGTATGCTTCAAGCACATGCTAAGAACTCGAGAAGAAGCTATAATGTCTCCACAGATCTTGAACAAGAGACTGGCGCTTTCCTCTCATCGACTATGCTTTGCACGGTCTGCTTCAGACGATCCCAAGGAAAGCGGCGTCCAATCAGGCGAAGGTCTCTCCGGTCTATTACGATCCAATTCTGAAGACACTTTACCGTCGCCATATGACGGGTTCTCCTCCGTTGCCTTTCTCGTTCAGAGGCACAGGAAGCGCTTCAAGAGGCGCACGATGGCACTTGCGGAGCTCATCAGCCAGGTCCAAAGCTTAAAGACAGGTGGCATAGGCTGGGATAATATGGCCAACTATGATAGCGATGCCATCCAATATGCACGAAGGTGTAAAGCATGTCAGATCATGCGGACTTCATACACCAGCCCTCGGAGTTGCTCCACCCGACTGCTGCTTCATGGCCATTTGAAGCATGGGGAATAGGCGTCGTAGGGCCAATCAGCCCTTCTTCGACAAAAGGTCACCGGTTTATCCTAGCAATAAAAGACTACTTTTCAAAATGGGCGGAGGCTATACCACTGGTTAAAGTCAAAACCTCCAATGTGGTTCACTTTATCAAGCACCACGTCATCCATCGATTTGGTGTCCCTAGGCGGATCATCCACGACAACGGTCCCAATTCATAAGCCAAGTATTCTATCGGTTCTGCGATATACCGAATTCAGAATGTGGCTTCAACTGCCTATAATCCTGCTGCCAATGGCTTGGCGGAAGCATTCAACAAACAATCATCAAGTTGCTCAAGAAATTCGTCTCCTCGAATAAGCGAGATTGGGACGAAAAGCTCGGTGAATGTCTTTGGGCCTACCGAACCACGGTTCGGACACCGGACAGGCAATACGCCTTTTTCTCTGGTATATGGGTGCGAAGCAGTCATCCCGTGGGAAATTCAGATGCCGTCATACGAGTGGCCCTGACCACCAAGTGCACATTAGAAGTCAATGATCGATTGCGCCTTCAAGAGCTCGAAGCCCTGGACGAGAAGCGGCTCCAAGCTCAGCAGCATATTGAGCTATATCAAGCCGAATCTCAAAAGCCTTCAATAAGAAGGTCAAACAGAGAGTCTTCCAGAAAGGAGACATGGTCTTAGCCGTCAGACGACCGATGATTATGACGCACAAGATCCAAAGGTAAATTTCAGCCTTAAATGGGAAGGACCGTTGTAATAGGAAACAGTCTATTTCAAATGGAGCATACCGCCTCACGACTGCAGAGGGCGACCTACTCATGATGCGATCAATGGCAAGTTCTTAAAGAAGTATTGTCCTTAATCAAGGATCCTTCTCATGATCAAGTTAACATTACACCTCTGATCAAGACCCTCGTGTGCGAAGTACACACAAAGAGAGCCTTTCTCTTCCTCCGAGTGAGATCATACAGCCATAAACAAACAGGAACCTGGCCGTGCACCAGTTATCCTAAAGGAGAGTTAGGGTTATGAAGACATTAACCGATAATCCAATATCCTTAACGATTAAGGATAGAGGAAAATGTTGGCCTTACGCCCAACATAAGTCCTCAACAACTATCATGCTGAGGGGAAATAGCATGGCTAGCCCGACTCAAACGGTAGTCGGTAAAGGCATATCAAACCCTGTTGACAGCTGGGGATTTGCTAAAAATCCTAAGGACCAGTTCCCATTTGATTCCCTCTCCAAAATCACTTACCAATTCTCAATCCATAGGATGTAAGGCCACATATGCTTCGCTGTTATGTTAACATATAAAACCTATGACAGAATCCCCTCGTTTCTCCCTGTGAGAATGAGACCTCCAAAATTACTTACCAATTTCTCATCCATAGAATGGTAAGACCACAAATACATTTGCTGTTACGTTAACACTAAACCTATGACAGTGATCCCTCGTTTCTCCCGTGAAAACGAGACTTTCCAAACTCCATTGCAACCTTGAGCTTGGTGGCGTCTCATCCGGTTATGTCATTGCGACCTCTGAACCAGCAGACAGCCAAGTCTCAACCTTGAGTGTTGACATTTACAAAAGACAGGTCTCGATACTGTTGACATTTATAAAAGACGGGTATCATCTATTTTGAGCTTGGTGGCTTCTCATCCGGTTATGTCATTGCGGACCTCTGAACCAGCAGACAGCCAAGTCTCAATTTTGAGCTTGTTGACATTTCAAAAGACAAGTCTCAACTTGAGCCTGTTGACATCTACAAAAGACAGGTCTCGATACTTGTTGACATCTACAAAAGGACAAGTATCACCAAATTTTGAAGCTTGGTGCGTCTCATCGGTTAGGTCATTTGCGACCTCTGAACAAGCAGACAGCCAAGTCTCAATTTTGAGCTTATTGACATTTACAAAAGACAAGTCTCAAACTTGAGCCCTGTTGACATTTACAAAAGAAAGGTCTCGATACTTGTGGACATCTACAAAAGACAAGTATCACCAAATTTTTGAAGCTTGGTGGCGTCTCATCCGGTTATGTCATTGCGACCTCTGAAACCAGCAGACAGCTAAGGTCTCAACCCCGAGCCCTGTTGACATTTACAAAAGACAGGTCTCGATACTCGTTGACATTTACAAAAGACGAGTATCACCAATTTTTGAAGCTTGGTGGCGTTCTCGGTTATGTCATGCGACCTGAACCAACAGACAGCTAAGTCTAAACCCCGAGCCCTGTGACATTTACAAAAGACAGGTCTCGAACTCGTTGACATTACAAAAGACGAAGTATCACCCTCTCTGAAGCTTGGTGGTCTCAACCAGTTATGTCATCGCGACCTCTGAACTGGCAGATAGCCAAGTTTCACCAATTTTTGAAGCTTGGTGGCTTCTCAACCAGTTATGTCATTGCGACCTCTGAACTGGCAGATAGCCAAGTTTCATATACCATTGAGCTTTGTAGCGTCCCATCGGTTACGTCATTGTGACCTTGAACCAGCGGACAGCTAAGTCTCAACTTTGAGCTTGTTGACACTTACAAAGACAGGACTCACGATGCTTGCTGACATTAACAAAAGGCAAGTATCTCCCCTTCAGCCCCGCAAAGGGCTAACCTCGAGATCGCTGACGTCTTAATCGTTATGTCATTGCGACCTCTGAACCGACGGATAGCCACGTCTCAAAGACTACGTCCTCAAGTAAGAACAAGATTGGAGATTCGACAGAAGCCAAAACAAAGAAAGAATTTCCATTAATGCAAAAGATGGGGATACATGGAGGCACTTATACAATGACCTACAAGCGTACACTGTACGACCTGAGCCGCTCTCCGAGGGTTTAGCCTCGTCTTCCTGTCATCAGCAGCCTGGGCAAGCACCTGTGACCTCAGCTCAGCCTCATCAAAGTCCACCGCTGGGCCAGACGAGCTTCGACTTCCACCAAAGTTGCCCTCTGTGACAACTCCTGCCGCGCAAAGCTCCTCACTCTGAGCTTTGAGTTCTTTAAGCCGCGCAGTTTCCTCAAGACGCACCAGTATGGCCTTGGATAAGAGGAGATTTGCTTTCCTGATCATTTCCTCAGCCTTCGTAATCTTATCCTCAGTGCCAAGAAGAGCACTAGTGGAGGCGTCATTGCACTTCCAACCTCCGCTTGCTTGTTCCAAGGATTTCAAATCAGAAGAGACGGCCTTAGCAGCTCTTGAGCAGCAAGCGGGGCTCGTGCTTTCGGGCAACAAGACAAGCGAACTGCTCGTCAGCTAAGGACGCCGGGTCTGAGCAATAGAAATGGCACCACTCCTCTACAGCCTTTTCAAGGTCATCCACCAGGAGTTCTAAAGCAGTAGCCTGATGGTACCCCTCGAAGTCCCGAATACTCTCAATATCACGGGAGAGGACCACCTTCAGCTTTGAGAATGGTACAGGCGAGTCCTTCAAAACTAGGACGATGGTCGCTCCAAGCTTTTATAAAAGCTATCGACCAGGTCACCTATGTAATCATTCTCGGCCTCAGCCATTTCGGGCAGGGAGGCAACCCCGGAAAAGTCCACCAGCTGGTCGACGCCATCGCAGAAGAAGCAGCGGGAACACTGATAGCAGCAGGACTAGCGAAGGCGATCTTGGCGGAGTCCTCATCGAAACCAGCACGCCAGCCACCGCGAAGGTAGGACTGGTAACCACCTCTGGGCAGCAGGCTCAACCACCAGGTTGGAGAAGTAGGGCTTGCAATCACCCTCAGTGCCGCACTCGGCAAAACAGTCCGCATCTTACTTGTTGATGTGATTGGGAGTGAGGATACCTCCGGAACTGTCGTCCTTCAACCTCTGGTCTTTCAGCTGATTTAGGCTGATAAGAAGGAAGGTCGCCATACAGCGCGTCCAACACAGCAGCATCCGCTGTGGGCGAAGTGCTCATGTCACCTTTCGATCCCTCAGGGAAGATCTACCGGCTCCCTTGAAGTTGATGCGTCTTGAGGCCGAACACCTGTAACAAGACTGCGGTTAGTCGGGACACTACATACAGAAAAAGCCAAGAGGGTACGACAATACCAAAGGATGATGTTGCCTCGAACATCTCGTCGGCTCCACCAGTCTCCAGAGGCTCCATCGGAAAATTTTTTGCCTGAATCAGCACGAACAAACGGCTCGCTTTCGCTTGCCGAATATCCTGTAGACCACCCGATAGAGCTCGACGCCTCAGGACTTCTTTTAGAAGTCCCAACGCCTGAAGGACCAACATCAGCCGCGCCGCTCTCAGACTCTTCCGAGTGAGCAGGGGAACCGGTTGCAGCCCCATAAGTGAATAGGGGATCATAATGTTCCCCTTGTTCTCCAGCTGCCACAGCTCCTACAATCAAAAAAGGATTGATGATAAGTCAATGGGAACGCACAAAAAGGCGTATATATGAACAAGGTTAACCTTACCCAGACCTGGAGCGAATTCACCACTAGTCGGTTCAGCGACCGACGGTTCAGCTGCTAGTGCGGCAGCAGGGGAATCGCTGTAGAGGGATAACCCTCTACGACAATCGTAGGAGCTTGGCGACGGGGCTTCTTCGCCAATGACTTCCTACGAGATCCGCTACCTGCCCGCTTTCTCTTGAAAGTGGACGTCAGAATCCTCTTCTTCCACTCCTCCCGCACGTCGTGGGGAAGACGTCCCCACCACACCAGAGCCAGCCGCAGGAGTATCAGCTCCAGCCCCCATCTCGAAGCGAGGGCTCCCCGCATCAGAAGCCTCGCTGTCATCCACAGCGATGAACTCCTTTAAGCCGGGGACACGAACCCGTTTGCCTTCTCTCTTATCAGAGGCTTTCCGCCTCAGTCGCTGAGAGATTAACTTCACACCCGTACTATTGGCATTAAATCCAGGAGGTGTGGAGTTGGAAGCCGCGTACCACTGGCAAAAGCATAGGGTCGTCGAGAGGCCAGGATCCTGCAGCGGCGTGCGTAGCCACGCCCCAATGCCATCCGCAGTAAAGAACCGCCAGGCACGGGCCATCCATCAATAAGATCCCCATGAAAGCCAGGTCCGAATTGGGGTTGCCCACATACAGCTGGTCTTACCCGAATTGGCGGGCAAATCGACTCGGGACGTAGGGTTCCAGGTAGCAGATTCCCCACTCCTGTACAGCAAGTGCGAGGGCGGATGCTGACCAGCCACTCGAAAACGCCCGACTCATGGGAGACCGCCCTGACTCTGCATCTCAGAATTCCTCGTTGGATCCTGCACCCCGAATGCGAGGAAAACAGCGGAACAGGCTATAAGCGTCATGACGACGCACTAACTTACGGGCCTCGGCCACGTAGGTTTTCATCCAAGAACAGCCTTCAAACCGGCGGAGAAGCGCCGTTCGAACACCCTGAGAAGGGTCTTCCCCAGCTCCAATCAAAGTAGGGCAGTGTAAGGCGAACCACGCCATCAAGTAGGTGTACGGCGGACCCACCCTAGGATTGGGTCCATCGCAAGGAAGGATAGCACTCTTCCCACGTCTTGTCGCCGGCGGCCTGCAGAAAGCCTCCGTTAGTGCGCGAAGGCCTCTTTGAATACAGCATACCATGGCTTGGAGAAGACCCAGACGGGACCATGGGCCAGGCGAACGGCGGGTAGCAGAACATTCGGGTGGACGATGTCACCCGAGGAAGAAGGCACAACATACTTCTTTAACCAGACGGTTAAGAAACCGGCCAGCAGCGCCTTTCGAGACATAGGCCGACGGGCCTGATGGTGAAAGCTCCGAAGGGTATCACCCTTCTCATAGGGACCTGCGTCTTCTGTTACGACGATATCCCTTTGGAGACACATCTCCATCCGTTCAGCAACATCGCCATCAGTAACTCCGCGATGAGCCGCTTCAGGAGCATTCTTCATGTCTGGGAACAGGTAACTTCCCCAGCTCTTTAAGCTCTTCGAGCTACCCTGCCACCACCGTGAATGCTAGAACAATATGCAAGTGGCACATCAACTCCCGATAAGTCTCGAGCACAGCAGGCTCCTGCTTCTCCAGGAGAGCCAACTCCGCCTCGCAGGGAAAGTACTCTTCGTATGGAAGAGACCCGAAAGGCAAAGCAGAGATTTCTCACATCTCATGCAAAGCCATGCCCAACTCGCCAACCGGGGTGAAGAAAGTGCCCGAAGCCGGGCAGTACAAACAAGGATGGAGTAGAAGCACGCCACCTTCATCTCAATGCTGTAGCAGGTCGCCCTGACGGCCTCATAGAGATTCAGCTCCTCTAAGTCTCCTCGAAGTGAGCGAGGATATAGTTGGTCAAGTCCGCCCACCATGTCTTAGGAGGATGAACCCAAACGGGAGCCCTGAAGTCAGTTGCAGGGTAGTTCCCGTCAACTGCGCAGAATTGAGTTCCAAAGGTCTGCGCCACAGCCGGGTTCTCTCCTACTGGAAGTTCCCGCGATACCTTCCCAGGGTATAGCCCCATTATGCTGAGGGGAGGACCGCCCTTGAATAGCCGGACTGAAAGGTCAATCTCCCAACATGAACGGATTCGACGCTTCGGCTTATGCCCCACACCATCTTCCGAGCCTGAGTCACATTCACAAAGGAAGATAGAGGAAAGTGCCGCTTAGTCGACGGAAGGTAAAACTTCTCACCATCCAGTTGAAAGACCCATTGTCCTTCGCCTGCCTGCAACTGGCGATCGGGATCGGATGCGGCATCCCCGAACATAAAGTCGGGCTTCCTGTAAGTCTGACGGTCAATATCCTCAAGAGGAGCCGTGGTCAAGATACTCCGCGTGGTCTGCGGATGACCGCCTTGGATGAGTGTATCCCGGACAAGGGAGCTCCGCTCACTGAACAAAGAAGCCTGTCCATGGAATTGCAGGCTGAGGTTACCATCTGCTCCACTGATCCCCAAACAGACTACTCAGGAGATCGGGAGCGTAATGCACTGCAAAGACAGAAACGAACTATGATTAGTTCGACATTCGAGTGAATACGAAGACATAGAAATTCACTAAGGCATAGCCTCGCTCAGCAAGCAAGGCCAGCAAGGCGACAGCTTCGCGAATATAATTGCATTTTTGCAGAAGGCGTCCAAAGTACCAACTTCGCTTAAGCAGGAAGTGGTATAGCCCTAAGGGCTAACGTCACCAAGAGGGCATCATGGTCAAAAGTCACCCTTCGTGGCCATGACTGAAGGAACAGACCTATATCCTGTTCCTCAACAGGATGGAGACGGCCCCGAGTAATGGCTTCGTACGGAAGCCTAAGGAAGAACCGTTCGGTTCTTAATTCACCTGTGCAAGGAAAATAGGGAGGTTCAAGGAAACAAGTTCCCTAATGAGGACGGATCATATTAAATCATCCTAACCGCCAAATGTCGGCTCCAAAGGAGAGAAACCACAGTCTCTAATCAGATAGGAAAATCCCTTACCAGTGACTGGTCGCTCGATGACCGGAGGAGAAGGACCCTCCGCTGCAGAGGTTGCGATCTCTTTTCCCGCTCGTCTCTTGGGCGCCATTGAAGAACTGTGGAAGTTCTTGAATTCCTGAACGAAGAAGGAAGAGGAAGAGGGAAAGTCAAGAAATTTCTCTGAAAAAGGAGATCTTTTCCTGCTCAGCCCGATCGGGCTTTTATAGGCCAATCAGCGCTTGAAACGAGGCCTCGAAAAGGGCGTATGCCGCCGTTTCGAATTAATTCGAAACGCCGCCCAAAGCGCCTTCCCGAGAAGCGCTGCTTCGATTCCGTTAAGGGTTAACCTCGCCCTGGCTTAAAGTGCGGATTTCGCACAATCCTTCAAGGACTTCGCCGAAAGGCTTACCTTAGCCTTCTAAAAAGGCGCTGACATGCCAGCCTCGCGAAGATTACCCAAAGAAAGGACTATGTCCTTAACTCTGCATACAATTTAGCCCCGCTATGGCCAAACCCTCAAAGAAAGCAAGCAAAGATCAGATAATCAAGAGATGAACTTTCATTGATTTAAAAGGAGGAGTACATTGATATAACATCAAAGTTGTGTTTCATACAACACACCCAGTTGCTCGACAGAGTCATTTGCGCCAAAAAGCATACAAGTGGTTTTACCCGCTTCTAAGTCAAATCGACTGGACAAAGGAGGCCTTACTCCTGCACAAGGCCGTAATCAGTGGCGCCGCAAGGACACGGTCATTATTCTCCACAAAAATGGCAGATCTTGCCAGGCCATTTTTGTTGAAGCCTGGCAATAAAACTTATCGCCGCCAACACGATAGATCACGTATAATGGGAATGGCACTGATATCAGTGGTCTGACAGGTGGGATGCCCTCCTTCCCGAAGTGGATCGCCCTTAAAGGCCACCAAAGTTGAAAGTTGGCAATGATGCCAGTGATCTCACAGGTGACGCCACTACCCGAAACGGATCATCTCCGACAAAGTGGCTACCAGCCTCACCTCAGAACGAATCATCTCGTATAAGAGGCTGCCAATAGCCTCTGGGACACGCACCCGCTGCCCCGAATTGTTCTCCTGCTTAAAAGTAAAGCTTCAACCGGAGAAGCATAGGCAATTTTATGGTTCCTTCCATCAAGTCACAAGATTGGCAAGCATAGCTCACTGCAAGGCAAAACGGAACAGATTAGCAACTAAGCACAGGAGAGGCTACAAAAGAACTAAGCCAAATCTTTGGATCAAAGCAATCCAATTTCAGTAAAAGCAGAGGATAAGCCTCGCCTGCACAGCACTGATGGGCTGGCTCGACAAACGCCAAGTCCAAGCCTCACCTATATGGCTAGCCAGACTGACCCCGTGGGATGCAGTCTTAGCTCCGCCTATATGGCAAGACTGGCTCAACTATTGAAGAGACCCAGTCCTAAGTTCTACTGGGCAACGGACTTAATATACAGTGATCTTTCTGGGAAGCTATGCCAAAATCCTTCTCTGCAGATCAGTTAAATAGAGAACAAGGGAAGCTAATCCCTGAAGCAGCCGCTGAAGCTGAATTGAGGGAGATGAATTCCCTAAAATCGGTGAAGTCGTTGAACGATCAAGACTTACCGGTCCTTGGCCGGATAATGACCAGAGTGGGCATTCCCACTAGTTCAGAGATCTGAGTATCTCTTTCAAACCAAGAGAGAGAGAGAAGAGAGGCAAAGCACTTCTCTTCAGAGGACCTCAAGTGTCCTATTTATAGGCCCCATGGCCTGAGCGCTGCCGCCTCAAGCGTGGAAGCACGAGCGCATTTAAGGCATTTACTGCGCCTTGAGAACAGGGACGGTTTCCCTTGGAACAGTGCGAAGGGAGAAACGTCTCCCTCATAAAAGGCATTGATGGCGCCTTGAAGAAAGGGAATATCCTCCCTCGGAAACGTGCAAATCGGAGAATATCTCCCTCGATCAGCACGAAGAAAGGAGTAATCCTCCTCGTAACCAGCCCACGGCAGTTGATCTCAGGAAAGCGACATGCCCTCCCAAGCGAACATATCTTCAGAAGCCCAGATGCGGGGCTACTAGCTGCGAAGCTACCCAGACGCGAGTCTACATGATTCCTCGGCGAATCTACATCCCAAAGCAGGATTCAAAGCGAAGCTGAACTCAACCATCATGGCGACGTTCATACTCCACACCACCACCAATCAAAGCAGTTCAAAGTGTTCGTAGTCTGAGCCATTGCAGACTTTCGAAAACTTTGAAGGGGGTCTTGTTGACACTTAAAAAAGACAAAATTCTTATTGGTCTGAACAATGTCTAAACTTGTTGACATTTACAAAAGACAAGTGACAGACGAGCTGAAGACCAGTTTTCACCCATCTCCAAGGGACAAGGAAGCAACTTGGACTCCACTGATCCAGCAAGCAGACAGTGAACCCGGATTGTTTCTAAACAGACCTCAGCAGGTCTAAAGATGCTAGCACTTAGCATCGCATGAGCCCAAAGGGATAGCCTCGTTTGAGAGGCTAATATCACTCGACTTCGCCAAGAAGCCAACTGACAGCTTCGCCGAAAAGCCTCTTTTTCGGACTTCGCCAAGAATTGCCTCTAGCTCCGCCACGAGCTCAATGCGGGCAGCGCCATTATTGATCTGCCACAGTCAACCTTGACCAATCAAATCTCCGGATGAGATCGGATCCATCAGATCAAATCCAATTAAGATCAAATTAGAGATCAAATTGGCAGTTGATTGCCGCAATCTCTTGACTCTTCTAAAAAACGAGTAAGAAGATCAGGGAAAAATCCTCCAACGATATGGAAAGGATCAAAACAGATCAAGAGGATCAACCGACCTGCCAATTCTAGCCTCGCAGCAAGGCTAATTTCCAGATTTAAACAGATTTGATTCAATCTGTTCCATATCTTCAAGGGACGATTATACCCTTGCTCTCCCTATAAATAGCCCGCCAGGGGTACAAGGCGAGAGATAGAGGATCGATCAATCGAGAGAGATCAATAGAGATCAATAGAGGCAGACAGACGCGCAGAAGAGCTCTACAAGCAGAGGCTTCTTCACAAAGCACCGTGCGCTCTCGAATTCAGAGAACTTTTAGAGAATTGCTTTCTCTATCCAGGGTGTTGATACCTAACATCGTCCTTCTTCTCAAGGAATCTCCGAAACCAGGCGAGAAGGAATTCCTTATTGAAGGCGATTTTGAGAAGCAGCAAGAGGGTTCTACCAACCTTCTGTTCTCTGATTCCCCGAACCATGCGAGAAGGGAATCTCATCGCTCGCATCGTCAAAGGGACAAAGTGGTCGCGCGCTGACCAGACTCCTATCGGCACACTTCTCCAGAATCTTGAGGAGATTACTTGTAATCTTTTTAAGAATACTTGTAATTTAGCTCCTCAACTTTTTTGTAAGTTTTCCCCCTTTGCAAACATAATGGAAAACAGTATAGTATCCACTGAAAATCCCTCAAGAATTCTCTCTTGTAATAGTTGTAATTGATTGTTGAATCAATAAGATCTCTCTCCCCTTACCCCGAGGACGTAGGCACGTTGCCGAACCTCGTTAAATTTGGCGTTGATGCTTGCTTTTCTCTATTGATTGTTGTTCGTGCTGCGTTGGTTGTTTCTCCGGCTGTATCGAGTCTCCACCAGGAGGGCGGATTTCTCAAGATCAAGTGGTGGTTGTTGTGTCTCTTCTTCCGCGAACCGCTGCGCACCGCAAGAGGGTGTCTAGGGGCACAACAGAATAAGCATCACCAAATTTCACAGGAACTGGGAAGAGCTCGTCCTCGCTGCTCTCAGCCCCAGACGCCCAAACGTCCCCCTTCCCCATGAGCACGAGCTCCTATCTCCTGCAATAAATCATTCAAAATTAAACCCAAAAAAAACTACCAATCAAGAATCAAAATGTCTTACCAGTGAGAGCTAGAGTATGAGCTTCACGGCGGCGATCGCGGTGATTTTGTTCGACAATTTCTCCATTTATTGGTGAGAACTGAAGCTCAATCGAACCGAAAAAGAAAAAAAGATAAGGCGATAGCGTACTCATTCACTCACACAATGTCCTCATCGAGCCTCGAGCTCCACTGGGGGAGGAGTTGTTTTATTTTTAAAATTATGCAAGTGAGCCTGGACTGAATTTACGGGCTTAAGCGAATTTGTTTGTTTATTTTTTTTAAAAAATTATTTTACTTGACAGATTATGGGCCCAGCTCAAGAGAGGCCCAACCCAATGGGGGCACAAATTATATTGGCAATAACCGAGTTGAGGTGGGGCCCGGGGGTCACGTGAATTTCCCATTTCTCGAGTATCTGATTAACATGAATTCAGACAAATTCAGTCCAGGCTTATCCCTTGATTAGGATCTGGTTGAGCACGGGGTAACTGTCTTGCTTTTGGAACAAAAAATAATTGCAATTCGTGATTACAATAATTTTAGAGCAGTAATAAATAAGACAGTAGAAGAAGACTGAACAAGGAGTAGCGCGAGTTATACTGTATAAGATAAAAGAACAAGAGTCGGATCTTTGATATCCATCAAAGAATTTATTTGAATTCCTGTTAATCAGACACTCGTGAAATGGGAAATTCAGTTATTTGTACACAGCTCTAATTTACAGACATTGAGTGCCTATGATAAATAACAAGATACTTTGTAGAAAAGATGAACCTAAAAAGGAAGAGTGCTGCTACTCAGAATAAAAGATAAAACTTAAAAGTAAGAGAAGAAGAAACAAATTATAATAGCAAATTTAAGTGAGCATCCAACGTGCATAAGTTCAAATTTGACTCGAAATTAAAAGTTAAAGTCACACAGATTTTCACGGGGCACTCTCATCACCTCTCCTGTCCTCGAATCAATCCTGCAACAAATCAACAGATACAAACAATTATCATCACAAATTTTAAATAATTAAAAAAAAGAAACTCTTGAACTAGTGGAAAAACCAAGAATTGGTTCTTCCCACAAGGATTCCACATTCTACTCATGAACACCACCTTATGAGTGTAGAAATCATTGAATGATTTTTGAGGTTTCAAGCTCACACATCTCTCGCTTTGAATTCTTTTCCATTGCCCTGCCGAGTCGGCCATCGTTCAGATTTCAAGCTAAAATTTTCCAGTTTCATGATACATTCTCATGACTCATATCAAACATACTTGACCCTCACACCCTAGCACAAGTATATCGCCTCTGCACACCTTATCTTCATATTGCAACCACTTTGGTAGTGGAATCAATCTCCATTTTTCTCTTATAACATCAAAGGCAAAGAGTATCACCACCTGCAACCAACATATGGACCACATTGTCTATCTTGACACCGGGATAATTAGATATAAGTGCTAAATACAACATGTCCTCCCTGTATTGCTTCCATCGCCAAGTTTGTGAGCCAAAAATTTCACATGTTGTGAGCTTGCCAACGTCTTTTGTTGGATAAAAGAGCCTCACAATTTTGAAGTGCCGGATGCCGCTAGGGCTTGCAACTATCGCGGCTGCCTTAGGATTGAACATAGTCCTTGAACTCAGTATTGTCCTGAACTGTTGACTGGCTGGCTTGCATGCATAGTGCCAAGACATGTAGTGCTTGTATAGACTTTCTTAAAGGAGAATACCTCGAAGTGTTGAAGACAATACATGTGTGTTTTTGGGTAGGAATTTGAGGCCTTGAAGGGGATGAACGTCGATGAGTGGATGTTCTTCTCTGACCTTTGGACGAAAAAATTGCTGATATTTGTGATTCTGATGCAGTGGAGGGCTATGAAGCTAGACTCGTAATTGATGTGATGGAAAAAGCGCAGACTTTACAACAAGAATGCAAAGTTTCGAAGAGCATGCACGCGTGGGTATATATGCTCCGCAAAAATTATTTTCTTGTTATGAACTTGATATTTCAATACCCTCCACCATCTCACAATTGTATTAATTTTTTTTCTTAACGCCACAAAAATATCTCTCTTTTTGCAATTGCTCTAGTTAACAATGTTCCCACCTCTTTCCATGATTAACATCTCCTTTTTCTATTCTATTGTGCTCACCCACGAAAAGAGGTGTGTGTAACACACGAAAAGAGGTGTTTTTTTTTTTTATTTATGATTGAGTGTTCTTTATGTTAAGTAAGAAATTGGCAAGAAAGGGAGGGGAAGAGGGAAAGAATGAGCTGAGCATACAAAATAGATGGAAGGGGCAACAAATGTGAGTAATTTGTGCTCGAGTCCGGGACCTTCTGGAAGCTTATTAACAAGACATTGATATTTAAATCTGATATAACTCATACATAAATTTTCATAGTCCCTTGGGAATATGTCAAAACTTGAGGTCCACAATTGGACTAGAATGACTGATGGTCACTTGACATTTGTGTTCATATAAACTGGTTTTACACATTGATAGAATGACATATTCAAGAAAAGGGGAAAAAAAAATAAGTAACACTTCTAATCTTCTATCTTATACTGTAAAACTCACGCTGCTTGTTGTTCACTCTTCTACTGTCTTACTTATTACACCTCAAAAATTAATTATAATCAAGAGCTACAATTATTTTTGGTCCCAACAGCAGCGTGCTCAACCAGACCCTAATCAAGGGATGATCCTCAATGACGACCTGCTCAGCAACAGCAGACATCATCATGTTGTCCCTAGGTATATGGCTTCATGCACCGATATTTTTCAAAATATTTTTATTATTTTATAAGTATATACTAAGACATGATTCAGTTGGTTATCTGGCAATTGGCATCTTTAGATCCGGGGCAGGGAGCCTGAAGAACTTGATGTTTTAGAGACGAGTCCATTTAGACCGAGGTGTTTGAATATATTAGTACATATCCTCTCCCTGCACCTGAGATGTTTTGGGAAAATTATCTCTAGGCCCCTGGTCTGAAACTGCCATGTGAAAATGTCCCCATAGTTTGCAACACATTGGAAAAGCCCCCTTATACTGCTTTAAATGAGAAGGAAAAAGTGACAGAATAGAACAAAGAAGCGAGAAGAAAGGGAAGAGAAGAATTGAGAGGAGAGCAGAGTAGAGAAGAAGAGGAGAGTAGAAAGAATAGAAGAAAAAAAAGAAGAGAGGAGCAAAGACAAGAAAAGAAGAGAATAGAGAAGGCAAGAAGGCTACCCTCCCATCTAGTCCGCTCCCAGCCAATATGTGTTGTTCCTACGACAACAACCTGATGAGGATCCCCTGAATCTCCCAAGCACGAAGAACAATCCCAAACAGCACAAAAAACACCAAGAGAAAGCACATGCGCAAACAAACAATTTAACGAGGTTCGGCCTCAATGCCTACGTCCTCGGGGCAATCAAAAGAGAGTTTTTTATTTTAGAAGATTGATTACAATTACTAGCAGCCTCCCTCAAGTCTCAAGAGAGCTCCAACAATCCCAGCATTCAGATTATAAACCTTAGAAAATAGCCACAGCCTTTAAATACAAACAGGTTTCCAAACATGCAATCGCAGCCCGCACCCGTTTGTCGGTCAACCGGGCGGTCGACCGACCCCTTCCACCGGTCGACCGGTCGGTCGACCGGGTGCCCAACAGAGAGTTGGTACTTTTAGTCGGTCGACTGGGCGGTCGACCGAGCTCCATCCTTGTGCACGTTGTGCATGTCGGTTGACCGCGCCGGTCGACTGAAGTTCTGATGTTGCGGGCGGTGCTATTGTTTTCTGCTGCTGTTCCCTTCGTCTTTTCGTCGTCGACTTCCTCGGAGATCACTCGACGACCCCTCGACGTCCATGTCAACTCCTCAACAAATACTTCTCTCTTTCTAACAATTCTCCACCTCGGTGAAGATTCTCCAAATCTGAGCCGAACTGTCCATCGACTCGAGAGCGGCTGCACCAATGTGGTTGCCTACGTACCCTGCCCAAGGGATCAATCCGTCCGTAGTTCATCCAAATGAGCTTCAGCAAGCTCAAGCTACCTGAAGGACATGGAGCAAAGCTTTGCAATGTGCAAACTTAACTCCTGACACCACCTTAGTAAGCATGTCGGCTGGATTCTCTGAAGTGTGAATCTTTAACAGTTCGATGTCACCCTCTTCTAGAATCTCCCGAACGAAATAGTACCTGACGTCGATATGCTTCGTCCGTGCATGATAGACCTGGTTCCTGGCCAAGTAGATGGCGCTCATGCTGTCACAGTTAATCTTCAGCAAAGCCTGTTCCACGCCCAAGTCATCTAGCAACCCTTGAAGCCAGATCGCCTCCTTCATGGCCTCTGTCATACCCATATACTCAGCCTCTGTGGTATAAAGCGACGGTAGACTACAGTGTGGAGTGCCAACTCACCAGTGCCTATGAGAATGTGAAGACATATCCCGTTGTCGACCGGCGCTTGTCAAGGTCACCTGCATAGTCTGAATCAACATACCTTATGCACTCTTGCTTTCCCGTGGAGTCCTTCTCAAACACTAGGCCTACATCAATTGTTCCTTTGATGTACCTCAAGATCCATTTCACAGCTTCCCAATGACCCTGTCCCAGATCATGTATATATCTGCTCACCATGGAGACAGCCTGTGATAGATCTGGTCTCGTACACATCATAACGTACATCAAGCAACCCACCGCACTGGCATATAAAATGTGAGACATATACTTACGCTCTTGAACACTCTTCGGAGACATCTTTGCAGACAATTTAAAGTGAGGAGCCATAGGTGTACTTACAGACTTTGTATCCTTACTGATATTGAACCTCTGTAGTACCTTCTCCAAATAGCCCTTTTGAGTCAAACTCACCCTGCCAACTCTCCGGTCTCTAGTGATCTCCATGCCCAACACCTTCCTAGCTTCGCCCAGGTCCTTCATCTCAAACTCTGACGATAGATTCTTCTTCAGAGCATCAATAGCAGATCTCGACCTCGAAGCAATCAACATATCATCTGCATAAAGAAGTAGATAGATATATTCACCTGATGGTAGCTTGTTGTAGTACACACATGGGTCATAGTGGCTATGTGTGTACTTCTTCTTTTTGATGAAGCTATCAAATCGCTTGTACCACTGTCTAGGAGACTGCTTCAATCCGTTCAGCGACTTCTTCAGCTTGCATACTAATTCTTCCTTCCCTGCAGTCTTGTAACCTGTAGGCTGAGTCATGTAGATCTCTTCCTCTAGATCGCCGGAGAGAAAGCGGTCTTCACATCGAGTTGGTCAAGATCCAACTCATTCTGCGCAACCAAGGCCAATAGAATACGAATTGACGAATGTTTAACTACAGGAGAGAATACCTCATTATAGTCAATTCCTTCCCTTTGAGCGTAGCCTTTAGCCACCAACCGAGCCTTGTAGCGCACTGCATCTTCTTGGAGAGATCCTTGCTTCTTAGCATACACCCACTTGCACCCTATGGCCTTCTTCCCTTTGGGCAACTTGGTGAGTTCTCATGTGTCGTTCTTGTAGAGAGATTGCATCTCTTCATTCATGGCCTCTTTCCACATCCTCGCTTCCGAACTGATCTCAGCTTCTCTGAAGGTAGATGGAATAGCCTCCTCAATGACTGGAAGTGCATATGCTACGACCATATCAGTGGTGAGCCAACCTGGTCTCCTAGTGTTCCTCCTTGGTCTGTCAACTGTAGTAGGATCAGGAACAGTACCCATGACCTGTTCTTGACCGTGATCAACCTCTTCAGCATCTTCTTCAACTACTCGATCACTGCCCTGTGTCACCTCAGGAATGATCCGAATCGATGCTGATTCCTCTAGAGATGGTGGATCTGCATCAATCTCCACCTGCTGCGATAGCTCCTTGGTCTTGCCAGTCTCCACCTGTTGAGAGACCGTAGGCTTCATCAAAGAAGTCTCATCGAACGTGACATCCCTGCTGAGTATGAACTTGTTGTTGTTGGGTCCCAAATCTTGAACCCCTTGGTTCCTCGCTTGAAGCCAACGAACACCCCCTTCTTTGCCCTTGGGTCCAACTTGTCTTCTCTGACATGGTAGTAGGCTGGACATCCGAAAACCCATAGCAAATCATAGTCACCAGCAGCTTTTCCTGACCAAGCTTCAAGAGGAGTCTTCCCCCCTATCGCAGACGACGGCAACCTATTCACGAGGTGGCATGCATATGCCAAAGCTTCAGCCCAAAACTTCTTTGACAGTCCTGCATTGGATAACATACACCGGACCTTCTCTAGCAAAGTCCGGTTCATCCTCTCAGCCACCCCATTTTTTTGCGAAGTCTCTCGTACCGTGAAGTGTCTCTCTATGCCCTCATTAAGGCATAGCTGTAGAAAAGGATCCGATTTGTACTCTCCTCCATTGTCAGAACGGAGGACCTTGATCTTCCTTCCCGTGCTTCTCTCCAGATTCACCTTCCACTTCACGAACAGTTCTAGGACTTCTCCTTTGTGTCGCATGGTGTACACCCAACAGCGCGTAGAAAAATCGTCAATGAACGACACAAAATAATGGTTACCTCCAATCGATGCAGTCTTGGTAGGTCCCCAGACATCCGTGTGAACATAGTCAAGAATACCCTCCGTGCAGTGTGAAGCTGTGCTAAACTTCACATTGGTCTTCTTGCCGATGATGCAATGCTCACAGAAATCCATCTTGCAAGTTTCGGCACCCTTCAGCAACCCTTGCCTTGCAAGAGCTTGCATTGACTTCTCTCCTACATGTCCCAGCCTCATGGCCGGGTTGAATCTTCCTTCGGACTGGTAGAAGCAGCCACTTGCCCTGTCACCGTACTACCCTTCAAGTAGTATAGGTTGTTCCGGCGCTCGGCTTTCAACACCACCATCGAACCTTTTGTCATTCTAAGGACTCCTTCCTTAATCGACACCCCAAGGCCCAATGACTCCAAAGCTCCTACAGAAATTAAGTTTCTCTTCAACTGAGGTACATACCTCACTTCCTTCACCTCTCTCACCATCCCATCAAACATTCTGATTGGAATAGTGCCAACACCCTCCATGATGCACGGATGATCGTCGCCCATGACGACCGAACACCCCTCCAGCTTCTCAAAACTGGTAAACTAGTCCCGATTAGGGCATACATGATATGTTGCACCTGTATCCAAGATCCACTCGTTTTCACCTGAGTAGCCTATGATGGGCGTGTAACTGAAAAGAGAACACCGACGAATTTGAGTCCGATCCATTTGCCTATGATTTGCTGCTTACAGTGTTAACCACCTTTACTAGATTTGCCTCGGATTTTGATTCTTTCTTCTTTCTCTTGAACTTCGGACAGTCCACCTTCCAGTGCCCAATCTCTCTGCAGAAAGCACACTGATTCCTTTTGAGATCCCTGAACCCTGGCCTGGACTTAGATCTTCCTCTAACCTCCTTGCCCTTCCTCGATGAACCCCTGCCTCTTACTTCCAGTGCCTCCGCCGATGAGCTTGACTTAGAAGGATGTCTCTCCTTCTTCCTCGTCTCATAACTTGTCAGTGCAGACGACACTTCATTGTAATCCAAGGTCTGCCTTCCATTGATAAAGGTCAGTGTGAATGTCTCATACTCCTCCTCCGGGAGTGAGTTCAGGAAGATGATCGCCTTGTCCTCCTCTTCTACAATGACATCCACGTTCACCAAGTCTGTAAGAAGCTTCGTATATCGGTTGATGTGCTCATTCACTGTGCTCCCCTTCTTCATCTAAAATCTGTACAGCTTACTCTTAAGCTGCAACCTGGACTCAACACTCTTCATCAGGTATTTCTTCTCAAGGGTTTCCCACAGATGCTTCGCCGACGTCTCATGTTGTGCAAGGTATTTTATGTCTTGCGACAAACATGAACGTATCAACCCACACGCCGACCTGTTCATCTTTGTCCACTCTTCATCAGTGGTCGTGCTCTACTTCTTCTCCAATAGGAGAGTATCCTCGAGGTTCGATGCATTCAGTGCATTCATAACCTCACATCTCCACATCCCAAAATTATTTGTACCGTTGAACTTGACAACATCAATCCTCGGGTGAGGATTCATGGTCTTAACCGAAGCAATTTCTTCTGCCATTGAGATTACTTGATCCTCTATCATGCGGAAGAACAACCAACTGGAAATAGATCACTACTCAAATAAAAATTGGATTTTTACCTTTTCCCTGAAACCCTAAATTAAGTTTCTCACTGGATCTACTCCACCACAGATTCCACGAGCCCTCCTTGCGTCCTCCTGAGATCGACACACGATCCCACGAACACCAATACCTCTGATCTGAGATCGACACACGATCTCCACCGAATCAGATCTCGAGCCCTCCGAATATCCAGAAATCCCAAGCGAAACTTGGAAGCTCTGATACCACTTGTTGTGCCTACGACAACAACCTGATGAGGATCCCCTGAATCTCCCAAGCACGAAGAACAATCCCAAACAGCACAAAAAACACCAAGAGAAAGCACATGCGCAAAAAACAATTTAACGAGGTTCGGCCTCAATGCCTACGTCCTCGGGGCAATCAAAAGAGAGGTTATTATTTTAGAAGATTGATTACAATTACTAGCAGCCTCTCTCAAGTCTCAAGAGAGCTCCAGCAATCCCAGCATTCAGATTTTAAACCCTAGAAAATAGCCACAGCCTTTAAATACAAACAGGTTTTCAAACCTGCAATCGCAGCCCGCACCCGTTTGTCGGTCGACCGACCCCTTCTACCGGTCGACCGATCGGTCGACCGGGTGCCCAACAGAGAGTTGGGTACTTTCAGTCGGTCGACCGGGCGATCGACTGAGCTCCAACCTTGTGCACGTTGTGCACATCGGTTGACCGCGCCGGTCGACCGAAGTTCTGATGCTGCAGGCGGTGCTGCTGTTTTCTGTTGCTATTCCCTTCGTCTTTTCGTCGTCGACTTCCTCAGCGATCACTCGACGACCCCTCGACGTCCATCTCAACTCCTCAACAAATACTTCTCTCTTTCCAACAATATGAAGTGGGAGGACTTTCTTTATTGGGTAAGCTTTTACACAATATCTATCCAATAAGTTCCTAATTTTGTCTACAATAAGAATATTTTGTCCCTTTTTTTTAAATTTGACAACTTAAAGTTGTTTTCATCTAATTTTCACTGTTTTTGTCCACACGTACTTAGATTCTTCGCCAGTCATAAATTGTCCTCGCAAATCTAGACCGAAATTATCTTCTGATAAAGAAAAAGATAATCATATCACAACTTTCCTTCTGGAAGAAGTTTGGGGCAGTGAAGACCCGAAAATTATTGAAAGTTGAATCTCGTGAGCAGAGGATGAAAGCTCGATACAAAGAAGAGATCACCCGCCTTCGGAATACATTGGCCATCTGCTGGGCTCCATGAGCAGGCCATATCTGGACCATCTTTCAATGAAATCAGGGCGACTCCTGCGATGGTGGAAGCAGAGGAACCTGCTGGTGGTGCGGTGGGAGAAGCGAAAGAGGAACACTGGCAAGAAGATGTTCCTTTTGGAAATAAATAACTGCCACCAGAAGAGGAAGCCAGAGAAGCTACCGTGGAAGAGGGATCTGCTGCTACGGTGGCAGAGGAGAAGAAAGAACGCTCACAAGGTATTCTCTTGGAAAATGAACAACCGCCATAAGAAGAAATAGGAGGCTCTGCTGGTAACACCAGCATTGTGAAACTGTGAAGGCACGATCTATCCGGCAGCCTTCTAAATTAGTTACATCTTCGTCATGGGAGGTTCCCATTAAGATATTTACTACCCACATTTCTCACTTTCCCGTTTATATATTGGGAAGTTTGTCCAACATATTATTAAAATTATCCACCCTACACAACTTCTGTTCAGAACTGAAACTGAACCCTTCTCCATGTAGGTTTCCAATAAAGATTAGATTGTACCTTGATTTGGAAACATGACGACGCATTGAAGAGTAGTAATGCATCCATTATGAGACCGAAATTGGATTGTTCTTTCGCCAATCACCTTGCTCGTATTAGAATTTTCCATGAAGACTTCTCTCCTTTGAACCTAAGTGTATGAGGAGAACATCTTTCTATTAGAACCGATATGCTGTGAACATCCAGAGTCAATTATCCATCTATTTTTGTTACCGATCGATCTGTCTGTAACAAATAAAATGTTAACACTTTTCTTCATCTCTTTCGGCCAGTTCAGCGACATTAGTCTGGTTGTTTCTTCTTTAGAGTCTAACATTCAGCTCTAATGTGCCCCTTCTTGTGACACAAGTTGCACTTTAAATTCTTGTGTTTTGAGTTACCCGTGGAACTTCCATTATTACTCTTCTCCTTTGAAAAGTGAACTTGCTCGGAATCATCACGATAAGACTTACCCGTCAACTGGTTGTCAATTTTGTCCTTAAGTAGATGCTCCTTGACTTCATTGACCTTGATAGTTGATTTGCCTCCATAGATGATAGCTTCCCTATAGCTCTTATGTGAAGAAGGTAAAGAATGTAGTAATGGAAGTGATTCATTATCATCTTCTATCTTAACCTCTATCTTATCTAAATTATTGATAATAGAGAAAAATTCTGCAATGTAAGACTTGATAGGTGTTACCTTCATACATGCGGAGAAGAAAGAGACGCTACTTCAGAATCAACCGATTCGTCAACGACTTCTTCAGATAGTGGTCCTAAAGTCGCTCCCACAATGAGGATGTTGCTTTCTTCGTAGAAAACTCATCCAACACTTCGTTCGTCAAGCAAAGCTGAATAGTCATCAAGGCTTTCTAGCCCAACTCGTCAAATTTCTTCTTTCATGTCTTGAGGCTTTTTCTCTCTCCCTAGTAATGCTTTCTTCAACCCGCTATGGGTCAGGATGACTTTATTCTAATCTGCCACCTGCTGAAATTGATGACACCATTGAACTTCTGAATATCGAATTGATCGCAGACATCTTCACTTTGATCTTGCTCTGATATCAATTGTTGTGAAATTGACGGCCCCCATGACCAATCGCTGGGACGACGCAGTGGAAACAACACGGGATCGATGAGCAACGAGAAGAAAAAGAAAAAAGATATTCCTAATTATAGAAAGCCAACACTCAATTTAACGTAGTTTCACCGATCAAACAGATCATGTGTATGTCTACGAGAGAAGGGGGAGAAACTTTATTAAATTTTAGGAGAGTATAATTAGAAACACTTACACCTATCACTAAGAAGATTACAAGCCCTTTGATGGCCGCTAAGAACAGCGAACCTTGATGGCTAAAGTTTCTCACACGAATCTCTCTTTGATGAATTACACCCTTTAGGAATTGCTAATTCATTGAATTACATTAAAGGCCAATCCAAATGGTTTATTTATAAACCATAGAGCTCTCCTAGTCCTATACAAGCTTCATCAATGCGAACGATCACCGTCTCAGAAGAAAGAAAACTCGAATCCAACTTAAAACTGGAAACAGATCCAGAAAAGAAATCAGTTTGGCCCGACACTAGTCGACTAGGCCTTAGTATAAATCGACTAATAACATGTATTAGTCGATTATACTCAATTATTAGTCGACTATACTGACAAAATCCGAGAACCCAACTCTTTGTTTGCATGATCTAGTCGACTATACCAATGTATAAGTCGACTAATTCTTATCATTAGTTGACTGTACCAAGTATAAGTCGACTAATATTGTGCACAACTTCTTGTGCACGCCGTTCTTTGATCTCCAAAGTTTTGTCTACCTTAACGATGTATTCCAGTTCTAATTCTAACAGATATAACAATTTACAGAATGCCATGGTTGCCTAACAACGTATAAAATCTATGCCTTTGTGTAGCTCTATATATGAATATGATAAGCTAAAATCTATTTGAAAATATGAGCACTATAGTTTTCCTATTTCACAAACAACCTTAATGATCTAATGCATGTTTTCCTTCTCGTTTCTTTTTAATGCCTCCCTTTCCCTTTGTAGTCTTCCTCCTCCATTATGATGTAAACCTATAGTAGCCTGCCTCCTCCTCCTCTTTTAAAAAAGAAAGGAAAAGAAGGAAAAAAGAAAAAAAGAAAAGAGAAACGTCTTTTGCATCTACTGCTGGTTGCTAGGTCGTGATGGATATTCAGATCATGAGCCGAAGTTTGATTCTATAAACATCTATAATTTAAACCAAAATTCCCTGAGGGTGTTATTGCATGGAACTGTTGCTATAAATCTGCTAAAACTGCTAGCAAATACAAAGATTAGATTTAGGATATCAGATTAATAGCCTTACTAAGGAGTAGGAACCGAAAGCGCCATAAACACTTAAATTGCTATTTGTTATCCACAACCAATGTTGCAAGCCATTTTTTGCACATGTTAAAAGTTCATGCAGTGTTGTATAAATTAGAAAGAAAGAAAATTGTAAGACAGTTTGCCCCTAAATATTGACTACTATAGCAGAGTTTCTAACTTTTAGTAGACTTGATATTTATTGGGTACTGGAACAAGCATGGAAGATTTGTATTTGTGGACAGCTTTTACAATCTATGATTTTTTTTAATTTAGTTTATGTGATTGAGATAATTGGATGTAAAACTTTTATGAATCTTCTGGGAAAGTTGCAGTCTGCAATTGCCAATTGTGAATGGTATTATAGAGCAGTGAAACCAACACGCCAATTTTCTGTAAGTTTAACGTGTGTTATCTATCTATATTTAGTGGTCATGCGTCGGGTGCAACACTGGATTACTTTTTGGAGAAACATTACTATGCCAAATATTGGAACTCCATTTTCTAATTATAGTAGATTCAGCTGCGTCTGTATGATCATCTGTCCCTTTGACGACATCCCATGAAATCAATATGTTTCTCTTAAGTTTGGGCATTGAGAGAAGAATGGTTATTCTCAGTTGGCTTGGCTGAAGCTACACAAGAATGTAGCTCACAAAGAGAGAGCTTGTATGCTGCTTGGACCCTACGTAACTAGCGGTTGAGGGCAATTCAGAAGTGTTCCCAGTATTTGGAAAGTGAAAGACTTGTTTATAAGGACTTGCACCACCTTATACCTGTCAAAAACCCAAAAAATGTACTTGGTATTATTTTATGCTCTTATGCTGAAAAAACCTCCTTATTATACTAAAATGTAAGCTTGGGTCCCTCTATCTTTGTTTAAAGTTATGCCATAGTTGCAAGATATTGACCTCTTATTCGAAAGAAGGGGCATAGGTTCAATCTAGTTTCCAATCCATAATGTAAAGTTTCTGTATAACCGAGTGTATCCTGGTAGCCTAGTCTAATATACTTGAAAATTTATTCAGTAAACTGTTATCTGCCTTCCCAAATAGTAACAAGCAATGAATTTATTCAGGACAGGTTCTTATATGCATGCTTTCTATATGACGGTGTAGTCTTTATTTCACATCCTCTGCTTAAATTTACATACTCAAAGACATTTATGTAACTTTTATAATTTTTATGAGTGATTTTTTTTATAAAGGCCCATAGGCTTACGTCATAGCCCCAAGTGGGAAAAAAAAACCCCACCATAGCTGGGGAAAGAAACTCCTATAAAGGAGAATGAAAACGCTTAGTGCACAGCCATGAATCACAACAAGAGCCCCTACGAAAGCCTCCATTCGCAGCCTTTGTACGCCATGAGTGAACCTCCATGAACCGCTACTCGAGCCTAGTGGCCTCTGTATGCCGCAAAGTCGAACCATTGTGTAATACACCTCTTAATGCACCCTGCAAATTTAGTTAGAAAATTCTCCACACCCACTGCGAATGGGGAGATTTGGACCCACGACCTCCCACGAGGGAGGGAAGTGAATTGTCGCTTGAGCAATACTTAGTTGGCAACTTTTATGAGTGATTGTTATTACCACAAATGAAGCATTAAATTTCAACCCTAAGATATGGCAATGGTGATTGTGAACAATAGACGTCTCATCCACATGCAGCCTCCTTTATTAGTCCTATTTTGCCCTTGTTCTTCCCCCAGAAACATGTATAATATGAAAGCATGCTTCCCTTGCAACTCCTTTCCATTTGTATCCTTGTTTACCTAACCATTTCTACTTAAACCCTTTGATCAAGCATCTCCACAATTGACTTTTATATAATAACTACAATCCATGATATTACAGGAAAAAGAAGTTCATCTTTTTCATGAAAGTAAAGGAGGTGGAAAAGTTTAAGGTTTTAACTTTCAAGAGATAAAATGACAACTGAGAATGTGGGCACGGTTTGAGTGAATTACATCTTTTCATTATGTAGGCAAAGGGAAGGCCTACAATGGGGCCGTTTGTTTCGCGTAAAACTCCGTAATTCGTAAATGACTTACTACCCAGTTACAACATACGGCGTTTGTTTGGACCGTAATTCGTAAAAGACTTACGTAACTCAACTAACACTCACTTGCAACCCAGTTACCACTCACTTACAGTCCAGTTACAGTTAATTTTGTGGTCATACAAATTTGTAATATTTTTTATATTAATATTAAAATTTTTTAATATTTAACTTTTTTAATATTTATTTGCAGTATTAAAACTTTTAAAATCACCAAATAGTTAATTTTGTGGTCAACTTTCACTTACGACTTATACATTACGGGGCCGTTTGTTTCGCGTAAAACTCCGTAATTCGTAAATGACTTACTACCCAGTTACAACTACGGCGTTTGTTTGGATCGTAATTCGTAAAAGACTTACGTAACTCAACTAATACTCACTTGCAACCCAGTTACCACTCACTTACAGCCCAGTTACAATTAATTTTGTGGTCATACAAATTTGTAATATTTTTTATATTAATATTAAAAATTTTAAATATTTAATTTTTTTAATATTTATTTGCAGTATTAAAACTTTTAAAATCACCAAATAGTTAATTTTTTGGTCAACTTTTTCACTTACGAGTTATACATTACGACAAACAAACACCGTAAAGTACAATACACTTTCCCACTTTACAATTTTATATTACCAACCAAACACCGTAAAATTTACATACATGTAACTCATTTACAATTGTAAAAAATTTTACCAATTATAACTACGAATTACGGCCAGTTACGACAACCAAATAGACCCAATGTGTAATAGAACTTCTCAAGCATTTGCGAATAATCAGTCTGATATGATTAATCAATTCCATAAGTTTGACACCAGTGAGACTTGTTTACATTCCAAACAAACACCAAACTTTTCCTAATTTTTTTTTCAATGATTTCTATTGATCCAATGATCAAGGGGTATTAAAGAACAATATTAATTTCCAATTTCCAACTAGTTTTAATTCTAAACATATGATATATGTTCTCTATTTTTGCTGGATTTTCTTTTATGCATAGAGACAATCCTGCACTTATTGAATAAGGTTCGCCAATCATGCATTGATTGACTTAATCCATTTTGTTCAATTCTATAAGATGTATCATAGGTAAGCTTTTGCTTTGAAACCTTTAGAAACTGTATTAGCCATAGAAATCTACTTCATCTTTCTACCATCTGGCAGTGTGCTACTCTCTAAACATTCACTGAAGGGCACATGCTTGGGTTCATTAGTTTCTTGAAACTTTCAGCCTATATTTCTGAAGTCTTTCTTAAGGAGTTGTCTGTTGTGTATAACTTTGGGTCATATGCTCCTATGCTTCTAGTGGATGATTAAATTAGAGACTGAGCTAATGGTATTGAGTGTTAGATATCATCTATTTTATGCCTGTCTTCTGGAAAGGACATCACTAGACATAATTTTCTGATTGGAAGCTCCGGTTGTTCGTTCAGAATATTGAGGTACTTAAATTTATTCAGTTCCTATATTACTGGTTTTGAGTCCCAACTTTACTCATGTTTGCTGATGCAGGAAGCACAGGCTTATGCTGAGGAGAATTGTCTTTTCTTCATGGAAACCTCTGCAAAAACTGCCATCAATGTGAATGATATAATTTATGAAATAGGTGCGAGTTTAAGAAATAAAACTCTGGATTTTTGTTTGATGCAGTTCTATGATATTTCTAATCATTGAACTAATTACTTCTTGAGTTGTTGATTCCCATGTGTTTCACCACTGTTCCATCTTTTTAATTGGTTCAGATATTACAGTCTGCGTTCTAGAATTGTTAGAATTGTACGAGTCAATCCATAAGTTGTTGTCAAGTTGTTAGGCTTGGATGCAGATAAACTGTCACGGCATCAGTTTGAATTGCTTGCTTCTAAAAGCCATTGGTTTACAAGGAGTTTCACATGTCATATGCTGAATGTCGGTGGAATTGCAAGAACAAGAACATGGAGCTCATGGAGGAGTGAGTTTTTGGAAGAGGGAGATAGGAGGATGGACTGAAGAGGACCTTTTGCGTCAGAGGTGTTTTCACCAGATGAGGTTGGGTTGAACTCAACTTTGCTATTTAGGTCGCGTATGCGTCTGGATGAAAAGTAGATACATTGTCAGGATGTCTGAAAGTAAGGTGGCTCCGGGTGGAGTTTTTATTTTTTTCAGGTGGACCAATTTCATATTTTTACATTTTTGTTCTCCCATTTCTTGGGGATTGTTTCATTAGAGTCTTATTAATGAAATTCCGGGGGCTTTCTTGGCCTCAGGTCTTTTTCTCAAAGAAAAAAAACATGAAGCTCATGGAGAAACTTTGCTGCACGTGGGCTGTAATAATTTTAACAAGGTAATAATCTCTCTTTTTCATGAGCTGAATTATTACTTTCTGGCACACCAACCTTGTTCTTTGCTACATATCTTTAAAATTATGCTGGAGCTCTTGCTCTATTTTCATTTTTGCAATTTCTGTTTGTTTCTATTTCATTGTTGTACACAATGAAGTACATAATAGCTGCATCGTTGGATGTTGGTATCAGCGAACACTTTCTTCATGTAATATCACTTGCACAAGTTAACATTGTCGATGACATGAATATACCTTTTATTGTCATTGTTCTCCTTTGAAATTTTTTCCACGTGGCTGTTGATCAGCACTCTCCTTAATATAACTTAACTAATGTCTGTGCATTAGAGTTGTGTACAAATAACTGAATTTCCCATTTCACGGTTATAATCAACAGGAATTCAAAAAAATTCTTCGATGGAAATAAAAATTCCTACTATTGCTCTTCTAACTTATACAGTAGTATAACTTGCGCTACTTGTTGTTCAGTCTTCAACTGTCTTATTTATTACATCTCAAAAATTAATTATAATCACGAGCTACAATTATTTTTGGTTCCAACAGCAACGCTCTCAACCAGATCCTAATCAAGGGATGATCCTCAACGATCGACCTGCTCAGCAACTGTGGACTTCATCATGTTGTTCTTAGGTATATGGCTTTATGCACCGATATTTTTCAAAATATTTTATTATTTTATAAGTATATACTAAGACATGATTCAGTTGGTTGTCTTGCAATTGGCATCTTTAGATCCGGGGCAGAGAGTTTGAAGAGCTTGATGGTTTAGAGACCGAGGTGTTTGAATATATTAGTACATCACCCTGAGGCATTTTCCATGGATCTTCTTCTACTCTTTCTTCCCTCTAAAATGTGTATATGTGCATTATCTTGGTCATTTGTAGTTCGGTTGTAACTGTTGCTGCTCTCATGTATTCAGCACTTTTGTTGAGTTTAATGGGTACATATATAATTGCAATTGATCTTGCCTGTCAGCTTTTCAAATCTTTGAAAACTCTGTTTTTGATAATTTATTCTCAATATTTCAGACCTAATCTTACAGTAGAAAATGATGCAATACAAATTCATTATCAGAATATAATGACTTCATGGATCTGTATAATAAATTACTTTGGGGAAAGTTAGTGTTGCCTTTTCCATTTAGCTAGGGCCAAATGTACACCAACATTAGCACAGTTTTCTTCATCCCCAGTCCCAGAAGGGCCCAAATTTTTTTTATTGAATAATAAAATAATAGAAAATTGTTACAACCGGGTGCTGCTTCTCAGAAGAAAAGATGAACCAAAAAGGAAGAGAAGAAGAAACAAATTACAATAGCAAATTTAAACGAGCATCCAGAGAGCATGAGTTCGAATCTGACTCGAACTTAAAAATTGAAGTCCGGCACAAATTGTCACCGGGCACTCTTGTCACCTCTCGTGTCCTCAAATCAATCCTGCAACAAATCAACACAGTTAACATCACAAATTTTAAATAATTTAAAAAAAACTCTTGAACTAAGAGAGAAGCAAAAACTGGTTCTTACCATAAGGATTCCCACATACTAATCATGAACACTAATTGCCGAGTGTAGAAATCATTGACAGATTCTTGAGCTCTCAAGTCCACCAATCTCTCGCTTTGAATCCTTTTCCATTGTGTCGCCGAGTAGTCAGCCATTGTCCATATTTCAAGCTCAATTTCATGATGCCTTCTGATGGCTCGTATCAAACATAGCTGCCCCTCACACCCCACCATAAGTCTGTCGTCTCTCCACACCTTATCTTCATGTTGCAGCCAATTTGGTAGTGGAATCAAAGTCCATTTTTCTCTTATAATGTCGAAGGCGAAGATAGAATCACTATCTACGACTAGCCAATGGACCACATTGTCAATCTCGATACCGGGATAATTTGAGTTGAGTGCTAAATATGGCAGGTCGTCCCTGTATCGCCTCCATCGCCAAGTTCGTGAGTCAAAAATCTCACATATCGTAAGCTTGCCAATGTCTTTTGTGGGATTGGAGAGTCTCACAATTTTGAAATGCAAAATGCCACTAGGGCTAGCAACTATTGCGACTGCCTTAGCATGAAACCTAGTTCTTGGACTCGGTATTGCCCTGAACTGCTGACTGGCTGGCTTACATATATAGTGCTGAGACATGCGATGCTTGTATGGACTTTTGCAAAGAAGAATACCTCGATGTGTTGAAGACAATATCTGCGTGTCTTCAGGTAGGAATTTGAGCGACGGAACTGGTACTGACGGTGGCAGTGGCTTGAAAGAGACGAAGGTGGATGAGTGGATGTTCCTCCTCAGGCTCTGGATGAAGTAACCACTGACTGTTGTGGTTCGGATGCAGTGGAGGGCTATGAAGCTAGGCTCATAAGTGATGCGACGCCATAAAGAACACACTTTACGGCAAGAATGCAAAGTTTCGAAGGGCACACGTGTTAAAATCTCATAGGAGATATCTTGGGGCAGCAAAGACCAGTCCACGACACCCTGATCTCCTTCTTTCTCCATTGTGTTGATAGTCGTAGGAGCTGAGGAGAGAATAAAAGCTATGAACAAGGGACTTCACAAAGTTAGGTTTTATTTTTATTTTATTTTCCCTTTTTCTTTTTGGCCTACGCCCAAGTAATACAATCGTAGATTTGTAATATCTGTAACTTGACTGCAAGTTTTTTTTTTTTTTTTTTTTTTAAATTTCAAAGTGTAAACTTGGCTGCCAAGATTTGACCAATTAGGAATCTAATTTCAAAGACATCCTTGTCCTAAAATGACTAGAATTTGTTAGATTATCAAATTCAATAAGATTATGTTTTATGTAACATTCGAATGAACTCTTAATTAGTTTGGTAACAAATTCAGTAAAAGATTCATAAATTGATTTGAATCTGAGTTCTTGATTTGTTTGCCAAAAAAGTTTGAATTATTAAACTCTATCGATTAATTTCTTCTCATATTTTTAAGAAATTTCTTCTCATCTATCCAACTCCTTATTATTTTATTCCTTCAAACTTTTCAACACGGTTAAGTTTATTATTTGAGAAAAAAAATAAGAAACTTACTTTTGATAAAAAGAAAAGAAAATTAAAACATCTGATCCAACAAACTTTTATTTAAAAAAAAAGAAAAGAAATATTTTTATCAAAAGAAATCCTTTTATTAAAAGAAATGTTTTTCTCTCATTATTTTCATTTATTGCTTTATCTTTTTTGTTTCACATCTAAAACAACCTACCAAAATCATACCCTTAATTTTGGGGATCATGAAGAGGAAAAGTAAGAAAGGTATTTTAATATATTTTATTTTTATATTTCTTAATTTCTCACTATCATTTATCTTTTGGATAAACTTGCTTTATTTAATAGTAGCTGTCGTCAAATTTATCAAAGATATTACGAGTGAACCATCTTGTTCAATTGCAATGAAAAGAAATAAGAAGTGTATTATTAAAAATTATATTTCTTTGAAGAAAATAAATTGTGACCATAGTTTACAATATTTTCATCTAGAAAAATTATAAATTCTGTTCAAAACAGTTTTTCATTTGCTTGTAAATGTAATTATTTTATGAATTTTAAACAATAAAATGCAACATACCATAAAAAAAAATAATTCCAATATATAATAATGTAATGATTTTTTTTTTCATTCTTATGTAAGGAAAAACTTATCATATTAAAGAAATCTTGCTTCATATTAGTGGTAAATTGGAGGAAAATATTCATAGAACATTTTTAATGAATATAATTATTTCTTAACTAGGTAGATTCTGAATTGCTTTAACTCATAAATATGAAAATTATCTTTAAATCATGTTTTTCAAAATAATAATTTCAAGGATTAGGAGAAGTTTAAATTACTATTAAATTAAAGTTTTAAGTTTCGCTATGATGTGTATTTTATCTAGAAATGATATAATTGAGAAACTTATCGTAAATTTAGACATTTGTTAACATATATTACTTAAAAATAAGAACTTAAATAAAATAGTTATATTTTAAGGGGAAAAAATTTATATTTGAGAGTGAGACTGCAAATCTAAAACAAAACTTGTGCAAACAAATAGATAGTTAGAAATTTTAAAATTGCTCAAAAAAATAATTTATTTATTTTATTGAAATCACAAAGATATTGATTTTTGAAACAAATATCTTCTGAGTGGTTTTTGATTTTTGAAAAAGGAAATTTGCTTCATATGCCTCAAAAAATAATCTAAATCAAAGATAATAAGATATTGTCTCTCAAGAAATTTCAAAAAAAAAAAAACGCAGGAAATTCTGAAAAAAAATAGAAGGAGAGAAGAAAATATTGTGCATTCTCAGAAGCAAAACTCTTAGTTATTTATTTCGGGTGAAAGATTTGACTCCAACAATGCAAAAGAATAACATTAGATATTTTATAAGGAAACACAAAAAATATTAAATTTGCATGAACAAGCTGACACTTATGATTCACAATAATTGGTTGGAGCAAAAATCCAGTTTTTTTTAAAAAAAATTTGAAAAATTGTAACCTGAACTATAAAAAATCGAATATTTAACAAAATGTTGAAGGGACTGTATGATTTTTGAGATTTATTATATCATTAAAAGAGAAGGCGTTTCAATATCTAAAGGAAGGCACTTACTTTTGGTGACGGTGGATCAGAAATTTTTGTCTCCCTTCAACTTTTTTTTCTTCTTTTCTCTCTGGTTTACAGAAAAATAATGGAGAATAATTAGTCAGCTTATATGGAGAAGAGAGACTTTTAGGAGTAGGAAAACTTAAACCTTTTGTTTTCAGTTTGATACAAAAAATTAAGAAAAGAAATAGTTCAGTTTAAATTAGTAGAAAGAATTTCCCTCTTGTGAATTTGATCTGAATTAGGATAGATATTTGATTTGAATTAGGAAACTTTTTCACAAATTTCATCTGAAATTAGAATATGTATTTGATTTGAATAATAAAATGTCAAATTAATGTTTTTTTTAGCCAGATATTGTCAATAGGCCGGCTTAATGTATGTACGTGTGGCTCACAGTCATGAACGAACCCATAAAAATAATAGAAAGAGCAAATCTCATTACAAATAAATAAAGTCTTCTTTAGAGAATATCTCATGTTAAATGAAGAAAATCAATCTCAACTTTTTTTTTAATTTAATTAGTTTTCAGAAAAATGTTATCAACCTTTTAAAATCATTGAAATAAGTCTATTATACCTCCAACTAAAAAGTATGCAACTTAATATACAAAAAAAATCAAGTCTTAAAAAAAATTTAATTAACTATAAAACAAAATCATTAATAAACAAATAATAACCAGATGATTGTAGGGACTGCATGGATTTTGTGCTTTATTAATTTATTTATTTTTCAACTGCATATAATGATAGCAGAAAAAGAAAGAACAGAAAAGTTCTCTTATGAAAATTTATAAGCTAAAATAAAGGCTCACCTTGTTTATGGGGGATCAGAACTTTTGGTCTTCCTTCAACTTTTTTCTTCTTCGTCTTGGTTTATTGAAAAATAATTGAGAATAATCAGCCTATTTATATTGAAAGGAGAAAATTTTAATTTGGCTAGGAGTAGGAAAACCTAGACTGATTTCAAATTTGATTTGAATTAGGAGAAAGAAACTTTTCGTTCTTAGTTTGACATGAAAAATTGAGAAGAAGTTGCTCAATTTAAATTAGAAGAAAGGTTTTTTCCCCCTTGTGAATTTGATCTGAATTAGGATACAGTTTTGATTTGAACTCTAGGAAAATTTTCTCCTGAATTTCATCATAAATTAAGATTATATGTATTTGACTTGAATTTGGAGTCAGATGTGAGAGGAAAGAAAGATGAGAAATACAATTAAAATTAGCACACCTTTTAATTAAATAAGCACAAGAATTATACAATACTGCTTTATGTTTTGCCCATGAAACATTCATCTTGCTTGCTACTCTGCAACAGCCATCTGACTATGAGAAGTCTGAACATAGAAGAGAAATCTAAACAGTTCCTTTCAAGGAAAAAAAAAAATCACTATAGTATCAACTTGTAAACAACTGCTCATCAGAAGGGGAAAAAATACATGTTTTTCTTTAAAATAATAATAATAATAATAATAATAATAATAATAATAACAACAACAACATTTGTCATGGAAAAGATACAGAGAAAATTTCATTTCTCTTCAAAATATTCAATACTAGCAGATATACTTGAATCAGGTGAACAGCCATAGAACAAAGAAATTTTAACAATTTTGGGTCCTACAAATAGCAACTTAAAAAGGCTACTTTTATTTATAATTAGCTGGAATTACAAAATGAGCAGGCCTCTAATGCATTGCACATAAATTTAGACACATCCAATCACAGAAAAAACTACTCATTTGAGCTCGGAATAACAAAGAAGCACAGCCAGATACTTTCTAACAAAATAGCACAACCAAACCAACTGAGAGCTATCCCTGGAAACTTTCGATATTCATCCCTGATTCTGCCAGCTTTGCACAGAGTCACCTAAATTTTGACAATACGTTTGTTTTTCATGATGCGCTCTTTGGGCAGAAACATATAAACAGAATCATAGTGTGCCTCCATAAAGAAAGAAGTAAAATCCAATATCTTGCTCCAGTTCTGACACTTTCGTGTCTGACATTTTCAACAGCAGCATACACTAAAGACCATTACAATTAGCGTCTGATATAAGTTAGTAGGGATGGAACGTCACTCTGCAAAAACTAGTGCGCGTATAACTCAAAAAGAAATTTCTATGCCATTTTCTGGTGCTCTATTCAAATTACTTGATCAATGAGAGATCATACAGCATCTTCTCGATGGCATCATTGTCAACAGCCCGTCCTTTGGTCTGGATGCAAGGAAAAAGGGAATTATTTTTTAAAAAAATATTTTATAAAATGAATGACTGCTCAATGATCCAACAAAAGGCAATGATAGCCAGTGAAAATGATCGCGACGGAATCAGATTGGTAATGTTAGATTCATCAGTAAATGGTGTAGATAGGGGAATACTGGCTTAAAAATATAGCAAGAAGGAATAAATAGCTTAAGTGTTGGAAAGAGAAAGTTTAATGATGGGAAAGTTGATAAGGATTGTCGAGGGGTCGTCGAGTGATCGCCGAGGAAGTCGACAACGAAGACGAAGGAAACAACAGCAGAAAATAACACAACAGCAACAGAACAGGTTGTGCGGTCGACCGTCCCGGTCGACCGCCCGCACAAGCAGAATATCGGTCGACCGGCGCGGTCGACCGATGTGCACAACGTGCACAGGAAAGAGCTCGGTCGACTGCCCGGTCGACCGACTGAAGTGATCCAACTCTCTGTTGGGCACCCGGTCGACCGCCCGGTCGACAGGTGGAAGGGTCGGTCGACCGCCCGGTCGACCGACAGTCGGGTGCGGGTAATTTCTGCTGATTCGAAAATCTGTTGTATTTAAGGGCTGTTGTTGTTTTCTAGGGTTAGTATCTTGTAGAAGATCCCTGAGAAGGAAAAGGCTGAAGCTCTCTTACATTCAAAGAGGCTGCTAGCCATTGTAATCTTCTTCCAAGTAAATTAATCTCTCTTCTGATTGCCCCGAGGACGTAGGCGTTGAGACCGAACCTCGTTAAAATTGGTTGTTTGCGTGTGTTCTTTCTCCGGTGATTGTTTTTGTACTGGTTGTGATTGTTCTTCGTGCGTGGGAGATTCAAGGAGTGATCCTCTATCAGGTTGTTGTCGCTGTGGGGCACAATAAGTGGTATCAGAGCTTCCAGGTTTCGCTTGGAATTTCTGGAGATTAGGAGAGCTCGAGATCTGATTTGGTGGAGATCGTGTGTCGATCTCAGATCAGAGGTATTGGTGTTCATGGGATCGTGTGTCGATCTCAGGAGGACGCAAGGAGGGCTCGTGGAATCTGTGGTGGAGTAGATCTGAAGAGAAACTCGATCTAGGGTTTCAAGGGAAAGGTAAAAATCTAATTTTTATCTGAATAGAGATCTATTTCCAGTTGATTGTTCTTCCGCATAGATAGAGGATCAATAAATCTCAATGGCAGAAGAAATAGCTTCGGTTAAGACCATGCATCCTCATCCGAGGATCGACGTGGTGAAGTTCAATGGTACAAATAACTTCGGGATGTGGAGATGTGAGGTTATGGATGCCCTGAATGCATCGAACCTCGAGGATACTCTCCTACTGGAGAAGAAGAGGAACACGACCACTGATGAAGAGTGGGCAAAGATGAACAAGTCGGCATGTAGATTGATACGTTCATGTTTGTCGCAAGACATAAAATATCTTGCACAACATGAGACGTCGGTGAAGAAACTGTGGGAAACCCTTGCGAAGAAATACCTGACTAAGAGTGTTGAGTCCAGGTTGCAGCTTAAGAGTAAGCTGTACAGTTTTTAAATGAAGAAGGAGAGCACAGTGAATGAGCACATCAACCGATACATGAAGCTTCTTACAGACTTGGTAAACGTGGATGTCACGATAGAAGAGGAAGATAAGGCGATCATCTTTCTGAACTCACTCCCGGCGGAGGAATATGAGACATTCACTCTGACGACCATCAATGGAAGGCAGACCTTGGTTTATGATGAGGTGTCGTCTGCACTGACTAGTTATGAGACGAGGAAGAAGGAAAGACATCCTTCTAGGTCAAGCTCATCGGCGGAGGCACTGGAAGTAAGAGGCAGAAGTTCATCGAGGAAAGGTAAGGAGGTTAGAGGAAGATCAAAGTCCAGGTCGGGCTATAGGGATCTGAGGAAAGATCAGTGTGCCTTCTGTAGAGAGATAGGGCACTGAAAAGTGGACTGTCCGAAGTTCAAGGCGAAGAAGGAGTCGAAGGTTGAAGCAAATCTATCAAAGGTGATGAATACTCAGAGGAGTAGTTCACAGGCAGATGGATCAGATTTGGATTCATCAGGTTTCTCGTTTTCAGTCAGTTCTCCCATCATTGGTAACTCATGGGAAGATGAGTGGATTCTGGATACAGGTATAACATACCATGCGTGCCCTAACCGGGGCTGGTTTTCCAACTTTGAGAAGCTGGAGGGCGACGATCACCTATGTAGCGTGGAGGGTGTAGGTACAATCCGAATCAGGATGTTTGATGGGATGGAAAGGGAGCTGAAGGGAGTGAGGTATGTACCTTAGTTGAGGAGAAATCTACTCTCCGTGGGAACTTTGGAAGCATTGGGCATGGTGATATCTGTTCGAGATGGCAATCTCAGGATGATCAAGGGCTCGATGGTGATGATGAAGGGCGTCCGCCGAGGCAATCTCTACTACTTGAAGAGTAGTACGATCACAGATCAGGTGGAGACTTTGAGTTCCTCAGATGATGGTGGCCCGGAAGTCTGGCAGGGAAAGGTCGGACAGGAAGAAGAAGAATCTTTGCGAGCTCCTGCAAAGAAGGAAATGCAAGGTGCTGCTACTTGCAAGTCGGAAGGTGAACACAGCGTCTGGACAAGAAGAAGGTGAGATTCAGCACCAGTACTCACCACAATGAAGGTCTTCTTGATTGTGTTCACATGAGCGTATGGGGACCAGCTAAGACGGCATCGCTTGGAGGTCACAGGTATTTTGTCTCATTTATTGATGGTTCATCTAGGCAGTTTTGGATATATCCCATGAGACAAAGGGGTGAAGCCCTAGATGTGTTGATGAAGTGGAGAGGAAAAATGGAGAGGCAGATAGGTAGGAAGATAAAGGAGCTTCATATTGGTAATGTTGGAAAGGACATGTACCAGTTCCTACGATTTGGCCAGAACACAGGTATTGCAACTCACTTCACAACAGGTACTGATGGGTTGGCTAAAGATGTAGTCCGTCCTTGCTGGAGGAGGTTCGGAGGTTGTTGTCTAATGCAGGATTAGACAGGTCGTTTTGGGTTGAGGCGACTGAGTATGCTAGCCATCTCATGAACAGATCGACTGCGATAGGAGGTAAAGCTCCATTGGATATTTGGTCTGGGGAAGCTGCTCAAGATCATTGTTTACTGTGGGAGTTTGAAAGTCCGGCCTACTTCAGTGCCAAGAATGGCAAGTTGAATCCGCGAGCAAAGAGGTTTGTCTATTTGGGCGTCAAAGGAAACATCTACAGGTTGTGGGACCCCGAAGACAAGAAGATCGTGATGAGCAGGCATGTCACTTTTGGAGAGACTTCAGTGTTGAAGTCAACCGTCTCTCAGCAGATGGAGAGGACGGAGACCAAGGAAGGATTGCAGCGGGTGGAGGTTGATGCTACTCCATCATCTCCAGTTGGTTCGGCATTAGAGGAGATTTCACCGGATGTGACAACGGGTGGAGATCATAAAACCAAAGTTGATGCTGAACAGGATGAAGACATTATTGAGGATGTCGAGTTGTTTGCAGCTATTGGAACCAAGGTGAAACCACGCTTGTGGGGAAAGAAGCATGAATCTCAAGCTTGTGATCGTGACAAGCTGAAGTTGAAGGCCGTTGTCCTCCATGATGGTCGGGAAGAGGTTCATATGACTCGGTCAGACAGGTTCACTGCTGCAAATAGAGGTACCAGTGCTTGAGCTTGATGAAGCTCATCTAAATGAACTACGGTCGGCTTGATCCTTTTGGGCAAAGGTACGTAGGCAGCCGTAAAGGCGCAACCATTTGTGATGCAACTCTTATGAAGCTATTTGGGTTCTCGAGAAGTTGTTTGGATCTTCACGTAGAGGTGGAGAGTTGTGGTCGATGGAACTTCACGTAGAGGTGAAGTGTTGTGGCCAGTTGAACTTCACGCAGAGGTGAAGAGTTGTGGCCGTTTGGAGCTTCACGTAGAGGTGGAGAGGCTTCACGTAGAGGTGAAGCGTTGTGGCCAGTTGGACTTCACGTAGTGATGAGGTGTTGTGATCTCGATGAACAGGTGATCTTCCGGTGAGAAGATGTTGAGCTTGCATAAGGAGTGGTGTGCATCCAGTTGAAGCCGGTGATGTTTGGTGTGCTCTACACAGACTTAGTGGATCGTCAGTGGAAGACAGTAGACTAGATAGAACTAGTCAGTTGGAAAGTCAGTGTTGGCTCGTGAGGAAGTCTTCGTGAGGTCGTGCAGTTGAGGAGTAGAAGACACAGTATGCTGATCGGCATGTATGGAAATTCTCCTAAGGTGAAGTGCAGGGAAGGCATGTGCGATGTTTTCCAGGGATAGCTGAGCTAAAGATTCCAAGCCGAGATCGTGTGTCGATTTCGTCCGGTGCGCGCAAGCCGAGATCGTGTGTCGATTTCGCCGAGATCGTGTGTCGATTTCGCCAGGTGATGGACTGGGGTTCGTTGGAGATCGGCTCAAATTTTAGGAAAAATCTTCGCCGAGGTGGAGAATTGTTGGAAAGAGAGTTTACTGATGGGGAAGTTGATAAGGATCGTCGAGGGGTCGTCGAGTGATCGCCGAAGAAGTCGACGACGAAGACGAAGGAAACTGCAGCAGAAAATAACACAACAGCAGCAGAACAGGTGTGCGGTCGACCGTCCCGGTCGACCACCCGCACAAGCAGAATATCGGTCGACTGGCGCGGTCGACCGATGTGCACAACGTGCACAGGGAAAGAGCTCGGTCGACCGCCCGGTCGACCAACTGAAGTGACCCAACTCTCTGTTGGGCACCCGGTCGACCGCCCAGTCGGTCGACCGACAGTCGGGTGCGGTAATTTCTGCTGATTCAGAAATCTGTTGTAATTAAGGGCTGTTGTTGTTTTCTAGGGTTAGTATCTTGTAGAAGATCCTTGAGAAGGAAAAGGCTGGAGCTCTCTTGCATTCAAAGAGGCTGCTAGCCATTGTAATCTTCTTCCAAGTAAATTAATCTCTCTTCTGATTGCTCCGAGGACGTAGGCGTTGAGGCCGAACCTCGTTAAAATTGGTTGTTTGCGTGTGTTCTTTCTCCGGTGATTGTTTTTGTGCTGGTTGTGATCGTTCTTCGTGCGTGAGAGATTCAAGGAGTGATCCTCTATCGAGTTGTTGTCGCTGTGGGACACAACATTAAGAACCTAAAACCAGAGATGAATTACCCAAAAAAAAAAAAACGAACAAAGAAGAAGAAGAGAATAGTGGTTTAAGAATACAGCAAAACAAAAGCAGTGAACAAACTCAATCCCATCAATGCATGTCGCACATAGAGAAGAATCATAATTGAAGTCGGCGATGAATCACCAATAGCATCAAAAGATTCGAAAATGCATCAAAATTACCAGTGGAAGTAAGAAAGTTTAGGTTATTTTTTTTACATACATGATACCAAGTAAAAACATATGATTGACAATAAAAGGCATCCACATTCGCTGTCTTAAGATAACAAAACCAAATCAATTCTAAGAGGCAAAAGTCCTTATCCAAACATAACCAAGCCGATTGTGAACTGCATTCAGAATCTAGTAAGATCCTCGAAATTTCTAGAAAACCAAGAATCGTTTTCCTTGATGTATTTGGACTTTACAGGGAATCATAAAGGGTATAAGAGATGAGAGAATTGAGAGTAGATAAAATAGAAACCATATCACTTAAAAGATAAACAGTTGGCATGTTCAGAAGTTCTCTTTGCATCTCTGATGACAACAATTACACCATTTAGTCCTTCATTCTAATGCCTTCCTTGAGAAACATGTGCCCTTGAGTCAGAGTCAGCAAGAAGACTTCACCTTGTTCAAATTTTCTAAACACAAAAAATTGGACAGTCCTAAATAGTAATCCAAAAAGAAAAAGAATTTAAAACTGAACCTGTGGTGTCCATAATTAATGGACACTATAATTAACGTTAACAAATGAACTAACACAAAAAATAATTTTACTGATACGTACATTAAATTTGAAGATTGAACTAACTTTTCTTCAAAATCTCAGTCATAATAAATAATGTTTGATTACAAATCTGAATTCGATATTTGGACAATATTGGTACAAGTAGATATACTTGAATCAGGTGAACAGCCATAGAACAAAGGAATTTTAACAATTTTGGGTCCTACAAATAGCAACTTAAAAAGGCTACTTTTATTTATAATTAGTTGGAATTACAAAATGAGCAGGCCTCTAATGCACTGCACATAAATTTAGACACATCCAATCACAGAAAAAACTTCTCATTTGAGTTCGGAATAACAAAGAAGCACAGCCAGACATCTTCTAACAAAATAGCACAACCAAACCACTTGAGAGTTATCCCTGGAAACTTTCATTATTCATCCCTGATTCTGACAGCTTTGCACAGAGTCACCTAAATTTTGACAATACGTTTGTTCTTCAAGATGCGCTCTTTGGGCAGAAACATATAAACAGAATGTGTGCCTCCATAAAGAAACAAGTAAAATCCAGTATCTTGCTCCAGTTCTGACACTTTCGTGTCTGACATTTTCAACAGCAGCATACACTAAAGACCATTACAATTGGAGTCTGATAAAAGTTAGTAGGGATGAAACGTCACTCTGCAAAAACTAGTGCGCGTATAACTCAAAAAAGAAATTTCTATGCCATTTTTTGTATGCTTTGCTCAAATTTCTTGATCAATGAGAGATCATACAGCATCTTCTCGATGGTATCATCGTCAACAGCCCGTCCTTTCGTCTGGATGTAAGGAAAAAAGGAATTATTTTTTTAAAAAATATTTTATAAAATGAATGACTGCTCAATGATCCAACAAAAGGCAATGATAGCCAGTGAAAATGATCGCGACGGAATCAGATTGGTAATGTTAGATTCATCAGTAAATGGTGTAGATAGGGGAATACTGGCTTAAAAATATAGCAAGAAGGAATAAATAGCTTAAGTGTTGGAAAAAGAGAGCTTACTGATGGGGAAGTTGATAAGGATCATCGAGGGGTCGTCGAGTGATCGCCGAGGAAGTCGACGACGAAGACGAAGGAAACAGCAGCAGAAAATAACACAACAGCAGCAGAACAGGTTGTGCGGTCGACCGTCCCGGTCGACCGCCCGCACAAGCAGAATATCGGTCGACCGGCGCGGTCGACCGATGTGCACAACGTGCACAGGGAAAGAGCTCGGTCGACCGCCCGGTTGACCGACTGAAGTGACCCAACTCTCTGTTGGGCACCCGGTCGACCGCCCGGTCGACCGGTTGAAGGGTCGGTCGACCGCCCGGTCGACTGACAGTCGGGTGCGGGTAATTTCTGCTGATTCGAAAATCTGTTGTATTTAAGGGCTGTTGTTATTTTTTAGGGGTAGTAGCTTGTAGAAGATCCTTGAGAAGGAAAAGGCTGGAACTCTCTTGCATTCAAAGAGACTGCTAGCCATTGTAATCTTCTTCCAAGTAAATTAATCTCTCTTCTGATTGCCCCGAGGACGTAGGCGTTGAGGCCGAACCTCATTAAAATTGGTTGTTTGCGTATGTTCTTTCTCCGGTGATTGTTTTTGTGCTGGTTGTGATTGTTCTTCATGCGTGGGAGATTCAAGGAGTGATCCTCTATCGGGTTGTTGTCGCTGTAGGGCACAACAAGTGGTATCAGAGCTTCCAGCTTTCGCTTGGGATTTCTGGAGATTAGGAGGGCTCGAGATCTGATTTGGTGGAGATCGTGTGTCGATCTCAGATCAGAGGTATTGGTGTTCGTGGGATCGTGTGTCGATCTCAGGAGGACGCAAGGAGGGCTTGTGAAATCTGTGGTGGAGTAGATCTGGAGAGAAACTCGATCTAGGGTTTCAAGGGAAAGGTAAAAATCTAATTTTTATCTGAATAGAGATCTATTTCCAGTTGATTGTTCTTCCGCATAGATAGAGGATCAATAAATCTCAATGGCAGAAGAAATAGCTTCGGTTAAGACCATGCATCCTCATCCGAGGATCGACGTGGTGAAGTTCAATGGTACAAATAACTTCGGGATGTGGAGATGTGAGGTTATGGATGCCCTGAATGCATCGAACCTCGAGGATACTCTTCTACTGGAGAAGAAGAGGAACACGACCACTGATGAAGAGTGGGCAAAGATGAACAGGTCGGCATGTGGATTGATACGTTCATGTTTGTCGCAAGACATAAAATATTTTGCATAACATGAGACGTCGGCGAAGAAACTGTGGGAAACCCTTGCGAAGAAATACCTGACTAAGAGTGTTGAGTCCAGGTTGCAGCTTAAGAGTAAGCTGTACAGTTTTCAAATGAAGAAGGGGAGCATAGTGAATGAGCACATCAACCGATACACGAAGCTTCTTACAGACTTGGTAAACGTGGATGTCACGATAGAAGAGGAAGATAAGGCGATCATCTTTCTGAACTCACTCCCGGCGGAGGAGTATGAGACATTCACTCTGACCTTCATCAATGGAAGGCAGACCTTGGATTATGATGAGGTGTCATCTGCACTGACTAGTTATGAGACGAGGAAGAAGGAGAGACATCCTTCTAAGTCAAGCTCATCGACGGAGGCACTGGAAGTAAGAGGCAGAAGTTCATCGAGGAAGGGCAAGGAGGTTAGAGGAAGATCAAAGTCCAGGTCAGGCTATAGGGATCTGAGGAAGGATCAGTGTGCCTTCTGTAGAGAGATAGGGCACTGGAAAGTGGACTGTCTGAAGTTCAAGGGGAAGAAGAAGGAGTCAAAGGCTGAAGCAAATCTATCAAAAGTGACGAATACTCAGAGGAGTAGTTCACAGGCAGATGGATCAGATTCAGATTCGTCAGGTTTCTCGTTTTCAGTCAGTTCTCCCATCATTGGTAACTCATGGGAAGATGAGTGGATTCTGGATACAGGTACAGCATACCATGCGTGCCCTAACCGGGGCTGGTTTTCTAACTTTGAGAAGCTGGAGGGCGACGATCACCCATGTAGCGTGGAGGGTGTAGGTACAATCCGAATCAGGATGTTTGATGGGATGGAAAGGGAGCTGAAGGGAGTGAGGTATGTACCTCAGTTGAGGAGAAATCTACTCTCCGTGGGAACTTTGGAAGCATCAGGCATGGTGATATCTGTTCGAGATGGCAATCTCAGGATGATTAAGGGCTCGATGGTGATGATGAAGGGCGTCCGCTGAGGCAATCTCTACTACTTGAAGGGTAGTACGATCACAGATCAGTGGAGACTTCGAGTTCCTCAGATGATGGTGGCCCGGAAGTCTGGCAGGGAAAGGTCGGACAGGAAGAAGAAGAATCTTTGCGAGCTCCTACAAAGAAGGAAATGGAAGGTGCTGCTACCTGCAAGTCGGAAGGTGAACACAGCGTTCTGGATAAGAAGAATGTGAGATTCAGCACCAGTACTCACCACAATGAAGGTCTTCTTGATTGTGTTCACATGAGCATATGGGGACCTGCTAAGACGACATTGCTTGGAGGTCACAGGTACTGTCTCATTTATTGATGGTTCATCTAGGCAGTTTTGGATATATCCCATGAGACAAAGGAGTGAAGCCCTAGATGTGTTGATGAAGTGGAGAGGAAAAATGGAGAGGCAGATAGGTAGGAAGATAAAGGAGCTTCATATTAGTAATGTTGGAAAGGACATGTACCAGTTCCTACGATTTGGCCAGAACACAGGTATTGCAACTCACTTCACAACAGGTACAGATGGGTTGGCTAAAGATGTAGTCCGTCCCTTGCTGGAGGAGGTTCGGAGGTTGTTGTCTAATGCAGGATTAGACAGGTCGTTTTGGGCTGAGGCGACTGAGTATGCTAGCCATCTCATGAACAGATCACTGCGATAGGAGGTAAAGCTCCATTGGATATTTGGTCTGGAGAAGCTGCACAAGATCATTGTTTGCTGCAGGAGTTTGAAAGTCCGGCCTACTTCAGCGCCAAGAATGGCAAGTTGAATCCGCGAGCAAAGAGGTTTGTCTATTTGGGCGTCAAAGGAAACAGCTACAGGTTGTGGGACCCCGAAGACAAGAAGATCGTGATGAGTAGGCATGTCACTTTTGGAGAGACTTCAGTGTTGAAGTCTACCGTCTCTCAGCAGGTGGAGAGGACGGAGACCAAGGAAGGATTGCAGCGGGTGGAGGTTGATGCTACTCCATCATCTCCAGTTGGTTCGGCATTAGAGGAGATTTCACCGGATGTGACAACGGGTGGAGATCATAAAACCAAAGTTGATGCTGAACAGGATGAAGACATTGTTGAGGATGTCGAGTTGTTTGCAGCTATTAGAACCAAGGTGAAACCACGCTTGTGGGGAAAGAAGCATGAATCTCAAGCTTGTGATCGTGACAAGCTGAAGTTGAAGGCCGTTGTCCTCCATGATGGTCGGGAAGAGGTTCATATGACTCGGTCAGACAGGTTCACTGCTGCAAATAGAGGTACCAGTGCTTGAGCTTGATGAAGCTCATCTAAATGAACTACGGTCGGCTTGATCCTTTTGGGCAAAAGTACGTGGCAGCCGTAAAGGACCAGCCATTTGTGATGCAACTCTTATGAAGCTATTTGGGTTCTCGAGAAGTTGTTTGGATCTTCACGTAGAGGTGGAGAGTTGTGGTCGATGGAACTTCACGTAGAGGTGAAGTGTTGTGGCCAGTTGAACTTCACGCAGAGGTGAAGAGTTGTGGCCGTTTGGAGCTTCACGTAGAGGTGGAGAGGCTTCACGTAGAGGTGAAGCGTTGTGGCCAGTTGGACTTCACGTAGTGATGAGGTGTTGTGATCTCGATGAACAGATGATCTTCCGGTGAGAAGATGTTGAGCTTGCATAAGGAGTGGTGTGCATCCAGTTGAAGCTGGTGATGTTTGGTGTGCTCTACACAGACTTGGTGGACCGTCAGTGGAAGACAGTAGACTAGATAGAGCTAGTCAGTTGGAGAGTCAGTATTAGCTCGTGAGGAAGTCTTCGTGAGGTCGTGCAGTTGAGGAGTAGAAGCCACAGTATGGTGATCGGCATGTATGGAAATTCTCCTAAGGTGAAGTGTAGGGAAGGCATGTGCGATATTTTCCAGGGATAGCTGAGCTAAAGATTTCAAGCCGAGATCGTGTGTCGATTTCGCCGAGATCGTGTGTCGATTTCGTCCGGTGCGCGCAAGCCGAGATCGTGTGTCGATTTCGCCGAGATCGTGTGTCGATTTCGCCAGCTGATGGACTGGGGTTCGTTGGAGATCGGCTCAGATTTTAGGAAAAATCTTTGCCGAGGTGGAGAATTGTTGGAAAGAGAGAGTTTACTGATGGGGAAGTTGATAAGGATCGTCAAGGGGTTGTCGAGTGATCGCCAGTGAAAATGATCGCGACGGAAACAGATTGGTAATGTTAGATTCATCAATAAATGGTGTAGACAGGGAATACTGGCTTAAAAATATAGGAAGAAGGAATAAATAGCTTAAGAACCTAAAACCAGAGATGAATTATCAAAAAAAAGAAAACCGAACAAAGAAGAAGAAGAGAATAGTGGCTTAAGAATACAGCAAACATAGTAACAAAAGCAATGAACAAACTCAATTCCATCAATGCATGTCGCACATAGAGAAGAATCATAATTGAAGTCTGCGATGAATCACCAATAGCATCAAAAGATTCGAAAAAGCATCAAAATTATCAGTGGAAGTAAGAAAGTTTAGGTTTTTTTTTTTTAACATACATTAAAAAGGCATCCACATTCGCTGTCTTAAGATAACAAAACCAAATCAATTCTAAGAGGCAAAAGTCCTTATCCAACAGAACCAAGCCTAATGTGGAACTGCATTCAGAATCTAGTAAGATCCTCGAAATTTCTAGAAAACCAAGAATCGTTTTCCTTGATGTATTTGGACTTTACAGGAATCATGAAGGGTACAAGAGATGAGAGAATTGAGAGTAGATAAAATAGAAACCATATCACTTAAAAGATAAACAGTTGGCATGTTCAGAAGTTCTCTTTGCATCTCTGATAACAACAATTACACCATTTAGTCCCTTCATTCTAATGCCTTCCTTGAGAAACATGTGCCCTTGAGTCAGAGTCAGCAAGAAGACTTCACCTTGTTCAAATTTTCTAAACACAAAAAATTGGACAGTCCTAAATAGTAATCCAAAAAGAAAAAGAATTTAAAACTGAACCTGTGGTGTCCATAATTAATGGACACTATAATTAACGTTAACAAATGGAATGGACTAACACAAAAAATAATTTTACTGACACGCACATTATATTTGAAGATTGAACTTTCCATCAAAATCTCAGTCATAATAAATAATGTCTGATTAAAAATCTGAATTCGATCTTCAGTCCAAATAACTGAATTCGATATTTGGACAATATTGGTATAAAAGTGTTTGTATTGACAAGAAGAAAAATGCACATACGGTAGTGTACCAATATCTATTTCATGCTTTGTTTACATCCCTTGCAACACCCATAAATTAAAGCCATCCTTTCCACACAGAATGGTGGATTTTTACTTGCATGCAATGCAATTTCCCAAAATCCACATGCATTACTTAAAAGGAATTAGTTAATCATTGTTTTACTAAGAAATAATATACTAATTAAAAAAAACGCATTAGTGCATTTACTCCAAACGTCAAACATATGTAGTTGAATAGCACCGCAGTGATATAAGTGAGACTATTTTTCTAATTAATAACCCTATAGGTATGCTCATATCCATCAACGTGTCAAAGTGCTAGTCCTAGAAAACTAAGACATGGCATATGACAGTTACACACCAATGGTTACTGCTTTTATTTACACTATGTGTATCCTTGGTTTATGGGATTTACCCCCATTCACTTATCTGTGCTGGATTATGTCCTTGTCCCGTGTCCATGTCATTGCCACACAGATCTCCCTGTTGTGATTTCAGGGGTCGCCCCCACGACCGGATCGACTGGAGCGGCGTAGCGGAAACGAACCACAGGATCTACGAAGACAACTTGAAGAAGAGAAGAAAAAGATATTCCAAAGTAGATAGAAAGCCAACAAACAATATAAGGTGGTTCCATTGATCAAACAGATCGTGTGTACGTCCATGGGAGAAGGGGGAGAACTTTATTAAAATTTTGGGGAGTACAATAAGAATTACTTACACCTCACGGTGAGAAGATTACAAGGCCTTAATGGTTCCAAGTACAGCGAACTCTTGTGGCTAAGCTTCTCTCACGAATATCTCACCTAGATGAATTACACCCTTAGGAATTACAATTTATTGGATTCTCTTGGAATACATTTAAGGACATCCTAAAGGGTTATTTATACATTATAGAACTCTCCTAGTTCTAAACAAACTCCACAATTAGAATAAAGAAAACTTGAATTCAACTCGGACTCAAAATAGATTTAGAAAAGAAAGTTGCCAGATCTGATATTAATCAATCTTGGCGACGTATTCACGTCATAATCCTAACAATCTCCCCCTTGACTTGAATACGTCCAAGTACGAGAATAGCCACCATTTTTCGTGTGCTCGTAACAAACTTGACTTCATCTCCATTTCACTCCCTCTTCTCCATAACCCCTCATGGGGTTTCATAATTTGATTAGGTCGAATAAGCTCAGGCCCAATATAAACTTTATTACCCAATGATCTCCTTGATCTACACAAGATCTATGAGAATTTGCTCCACCATAGGAGTAACGATCTGGACTACCATATTGCGCTCCTAGTCTCAATCTCCCTTTGGGTACAACTGAACATCTGAGCTCGAATCTATCGCAGGCTTCGATTATTTCACAACCACCGCTTCTAAAGTCGAGGATAACAGCAATCCACCAACTGTAACTTTCAAATTTTGTAACATATACACATTGCAGACACGTTCGGCTTGAAACATCACATGTGCCTCTTTGAAAACTTTCAGAACCCTTTCCCTTGTAGGGCTCTAAGAGAGATGAGATTGTAGCTTGATTCGGGAACATGACGAATACCTTGAAGAGTAGTGATGCATCCATCATGAGAGTGAAACTGAATTGTTCCTTCGCCAATCACCTTGTTTGTAGCAGAATTTCCCATGAAGACTTCTCCCCCTTGATCCGAAGTGTTTAAAGAGAACATCTTCTTATTAGAACAGATGTGCTGTGAACATTCAGAGTCAATAATCCATCTTTGTTGATATGTCTGTTATAGATAAAACGTCGCACTGTTCTTCATCTTCTCCAATCAATTCAGTGACATTAGCATCTGGTTGTTTCTTCTTTTGAAGCCAACAATCAGATCTAATGTGCCCGATCTTGTGATAATAATTACACATCAAATTCCTATATTTTGAGTTACCTGTGGAACTTTCATTATTACTCTTCTTCATTGAATAATGAATTTGTCCGGAATCATCATGATGAGACTCATCCGTCAACTAGGTGTCAATTTTGTCCTTGTTGAGCAGATGCTCTATGACCTTATTGACCTTAATTGTTGACTTGCCTCCATAGATGTTAGCTTCCCTAAACCTCTTATATGAAGAAGGTAAAGAACACAATAATAGAAGTGTTTGATCCTCATCTAATATTTTTGTTGGCCCGGAGGCCTTCCTCTCTAGTTTTGATGATGATTAACTCATGAAGTTATGTTTACTAATATCTTATGATTTTAGTTTCAGATCATGTAACAAGATATTAGTTGGTGATTGCTTCAAAAAGAGGAGTTTGGAAGCCTTCACTGGGTGATTCCAGGGCCTGAGCATCAAGATCATACATAGCCTAGCTCGTGGATCACGTTTGGGATCAAGTCGACTTGAAGATGAAGATCGTCAAGAAGACTTAGGTATCCTAGTTTTAGTTTAGTGTGTTTTAGATCCATATGTAAAGATAAGAATAGTTGATATGCTCAAGTGCACAACACACACAAGTTTTATGTTTGGATCTGGTTTTCATGAATAGATTAATCAAAATAAGTTTACTTTATTTTTTGTATATTAGATGTGCTCTATATACATACATGCTTACATGACTTATACAAACTTATTTTGATATGCCTATTCATGAGTTTTAGGAAAAATTAGATTTCCTATTGAAAAATCAAAGTTTGATAAAATACAGTTTTGGTTTTTTGGTAAAAATGATAAGACACAAAAATAGTTCAAATTGCTTGATATTTGAGTTGAAACTTTTATCACATGTTTATATATCAATGCAAAATGTTAAAACTATTTTTGGTTTTTATATATTTTATAAGATTTATTAAAATATTTTTAACATATTTTTCTGACCCAGTTTCTGATCCAGGATAGTGGCTGACAGGCCAGGTCGGCCGACCGCACGGTCGACCGAACCAAGGGCCGGTCGACCCTGCGGTCGACCGACGTGCACAGAGCTGTGCACGTCTGGCAGCACAGTGGGCCGGCCGACCGACCGGTCGACCGGACCAGAGAGCTCTGCTCTCTGTATCTGGGCGGTTGACCGTGCGGTCGACCGGATTGCTCCAACGGTCATATTTTTGACGATTGGCGGTCGACCGGCCGGTCGACCGCAAGCCTGTCAGGCTGCCAGATCAGCGTAACGGCTAGTTTTCTGTTTGGGCTATAAATACCCATCTCTTTGGGATTTTGACAAGACTTTTGAAAAGAAAAATTTCAGTATTTCTCTAGTGTTTTAAACAAGTTTTCAAAATAGTTTTTGTGCTTAAAAGATTCATTTGTTTATTTTAAAGTGTTTTGTTTATTTCAAAGAAAATAGGTTTTTGGGAATTGTTTCTTGATCTAAAATTTTATATTCATTTGGTATTTTCCCAAGAGATTTTCTTTGATCAAAACACTAGTTTTTCACACTTGAGCTTATCTTCTATCCTATTCTATTAGGATCCTTTGTTTGTGAAAAGGAAAGTGGTTTATGATTGAAAGATACCACCAAATTGTAAACCCTTGATTTCTTGAGTTGCTCCCTCTTTGGTAGAGGTTGAGATTGTTGTATTGGGTTGGTGTTTGCTCCCTCTTTAGTAGAGGTGGAGATTGGTGTTTGCTCCCTCTAGTGAGAGGTGGAGTTGGTTTGTATATCCCTCTTCGGTAGAGGTGATTGGTTGTTGTTTGGCTATGGGCCTACCCCTCGTTTGTGAGGCGGTGTTTGAGAGAGGAGTTCGGTACTCCTATTGTTGTAAAAAATCCTCCTCGGTGGATGTTCCCTCGGTGGTAGATAGTGGATTGAAAATCCTTCTCGGTGAAGGCGGGGACGTAGAGCTAGGAGCTCGAACCTCGAAACATATCCTTGTGTTTGCGTTTGATCCATTGTCTCTCTAACTCTCTCTCTTTATTTTGTGCAAAGCATCATTCATTCATTCTTATCATATATTGCTTGTGTTATGCCTTGCATATTTCATATTGTTCGTCCTTATATGCTTGGCTTGCTTGTGTATGTGTCTCACTTGTACCTAACCACAAGAGCTTCATATAGCACCTCAACCCATATCTAGGGGAATCAAGAGGAGTTAGTCCAGAGCTCTTCACGGGGAATTCGGCTACACTTGTTGGTTGTATTAAGTGTGATTGCAAATTTGTTTTAGCTTCCGTATTTAGCGCATTTAGTTTCTAGATTAGCATTATCACCTATTCACCCCCCCTCTAGGTGATTTACAATTGGTATCAAAGCCTACGCTCCTGATACTTAGGCTTAACATCCTAGGAGTAAGATCCTTATTTGTTAATCTTGTTTGCATTTACTTGTTTGCACACATATAGTTTATACCATGGACTTCATGACCCCACCTATGTTTGACCCTTCCAACATCATTGTTTGGAAGACTAGGATGTCCGTTAATTTACTAACCCTAGGATATAAGGTTCACCTTGCCATTACCAAGGAATCCTTCTTTAGTGATAGCAAGCATACAGGGGCCAATGCACAAGCCCTTGAGGCCATTAGAAGCACGCTTTCAAAAGAATATCTTATGCTTATTTCTAATCTTGATTCTGCTTTTGCAGTGTGGAACAAGTTGACAACCACCACCACCTCTCTTCAATTGCCAATCCAACCGAGGACGAATCTAGTGAGATGAATCCGAGCCACAACAATACTATACGGTCCAAGGGAATGACTCCCTTGAGGTACACTCGGAAACCCACTTAGATGATGATGATGATGCTAGTTCTTCAAATGATTATGTTGATGCCCATGCTTTAAATGAAGAACTATCTATTGTTTGTGAAAAATTGATAGAAAAATATAAAGTTTTGAAAAAGAAGACTTTTGCTTTAAATAAAGAAAATGAAAAATTGTCTTCTAAACTTGATTGTGTTTTGCAAGAGAAAGTGGAGGTCTATAATGAAAGGGATTCATTAAGATCTTAACTAGATCTTGCTCTAAAGGAAAATGAATTTTTGAAAAATAAAAATGATTGTGATAATGTTTTGAAAAATAATGATGTTTTGTCTTCAAAAGTTGAATTTGTTTAAAAGAAAATGATTCTTTGAAAAGAGAAATTGATTTCATTACAAAAGAGTTAGAAATTTGTTTAAATAAAAATAAATCTTTGAAAAATGATATTGTTTCTCATGTTTGCCATGCTAGGGTAGTTTCTCCTAAATTACCTATTGCATGTGCCACCACTTCTTTAATTGAAAAAGATATATCCATGCTTAAGAAGAGTGTTGATTGTTTGGGCTCCACTTTGAGCCAATGTGTTGTGGGCCATACACGTTTGGAATCTTTATTTCGAAAGAAATAAGTTCCATCTATTCATGCACACCCTCCACGGCATACATATTTTAAAGAGAAAGATTTATATTAAAATAATTTATTAAAAATAGCTAAAAATATAAATAATATTCTACATTCTATGATAAAAATTTTAGAGTGATACCAACATGAATTAAATCAAATCACCCTCTTTAAACCTTTTTCCGTAATGTTAGATTCAAACCCGTTAAATATTTTAATGATTTAAAGCCTATTAAAAATCCAACAAAAAAAAATCAGAAATTGGTTTAAATTAAATCTACTAAATTCATTAAACCTAAAGCATCATATCTCCAACTCCCAAACTAATTAACTAAGATTTAAACTCCTTAAAATATTCTTTTAAAAGAATCTAACAATTTCTATTTAATAATTCATGTAGATTTATCAAGGCCTTGTAATCTCAGTGCTTCGGACTTGGGATGGATCTCAGGTGAGTGTCTCTCTCTCTTTCTCTCTCTTTATTTATTAAATGATCGCAGATATTATTTTATATGTGATGTAAATTGTTGAGTAGATTTCTTATGTTACATGTTTATGTGTGGAGATCATCGAGCGTGGGGGTGGACGGTCATCTCCTGTTATTTTTCATGTTGGGTGTATAGGGATATGATATGCATGATTATTGATACATGTTAGAACCCTCATGTTTGTCCTATGTATATCTAGAGTATTGTTGTAGACATATCAGGATGTAGCATGAGGGTATTTGAGATGGATATTGGTGGTAATGACTTGATCTAATAGAACTTAAATGCATGTATATGTTGTGATACCGAGTATTGGGATATCATGTTTGATCTTAATAGAAATGTGAACTCTTGAGGATTTGAGATTTAGAGTTGTATGTTAGAGTGAGGGGATTAGTGCTGATATTGATATATGTTGGAATGACAATTATTATATCAAATTCATTGATGTATATCGATACTTGACGATCATGTAACTGTTGGGAATGTAAGTTAGATAGGTTGACTTTGGATTGATCTGGGACTTATGCTATTTACATTGTATGATGATCAGTAATTAGACCTGACTTTATTAGTTGAGTATTGAGGACATATCAGATATGACTGGATTAGTTGAGTGATGACTTAAATTGATCTTGAGTTAGAGGTTACCCAGGATCTATATTCCTTTTTATTGGAGCCTGTCTTGTATTGTGGTGAGATTGACGTTGCAGGCATTTGGGATCTGTTAGATGCTATGTTATTGATGTTGATTATCAAGAGTAGATATTCTAGATTACTTATTGAGGATGTTGACTGTTTAGATATAATTCAATATGTATTGACTTGTTGATCTCGAGGACATACCATATACTTCATGATTGGTTATTGATTATTTCAGTTAACAGAGATGACTTATTATGATGGTGATCTACATCTTGGAGTTTGATAATAGTTATTATTTGATCTCAGTTGTTGAGGGTATAGGATTAGAACATATTGGTGTTGAGGAGAGGACTAATTACAGATTCATTGATATGATAGTCACCGTTTTGGATTGCACTGATACGGACTGATACTTAGTGATTCATGAGAATTGTATTGAGAATATAAGTTGATGGAATAGTTTATGATACCTCTTTAGTATGGATGGATGAGATTATGATCAGCTTTAGTTGAGACTGTTTATTGGGCAGTAGCTAGACTGTTACTGTTATTTTATCCATGTTATTGAAGTTACTGGGAAATGATTGTTTGACCGTAACCACGGTACAGTCCTATTGTTCATCGTATACACTGTTACTGTTACTGTTCACTGTTACTGATATCGTTCACCGTGTATACGATTACTAATTGACTGTTACTGTACTGTTATTGTTACTGTCACCGTATCGTCCCAATGTTTTAGATAATATGGACTTTGACTGGTTTAACTGAATTGAATAAATAATAAAGTAATTGACAACTTACACCGGGATTGGGGAAATTGATAGAGGAGACAGCGTCTGTATTTTGGGTGGACCTAGGATACAGGTTGCGCAGCCGACTGAGGGTTCCACTGCAGGGTTCCTGGGGGATGACTGACATCCCATCTGTACTGTTACTGTTCCACTGTTTTCACAGTGAGATTACTGTTACTGTTACTGAGTACCTAGCGGTACGGCCTGGTTCAGCGTCAGGAAACTGAGGCCGTGGTCCCGGGTATGTACGGGACCCACCTAAAGCATGGACAAAGTCTCTTCCATTGATTTCAATAACTTAGGACCCTGATTGACACATGTAGTAGGCGTAGTATGGGATGCGTCTATTACAGGTGGCAATTGGTGTTCGCTGACATAATAAATGAAAATAAACTGTTAATGTATTGTGACTGACATTAATCACCTGACTGTATATTTATATTACTGTGATAGACATATAACTATAACCTGACCAAACTTGGATACCAGCCTAGTGACATATGATAGGTTACCTATTGTGACATCAGTTGCTTGCTTACTATTGATCAGTTGTTGCCTATCTTTATTCGTGTTGTTATTATGTTATTACAGTCCTGTTATTTATCTGTTATATGGTCTCTTTTATCTGTAGTTGCCCTTATTACTATTTATGCACATTGTTTCTTCTGCACGAGCTTTTCCCCTTTACACACACACTCATTATGGTCGCGTTCTGACGACCCTGGATTTGCACGTCCAGATATTGGACGGTTGGTTTCCTTTGTGCAGGTGTTCGTTGAGGTCGTATGCTTCGCGAATAGCTGGAGCTTCTTCCTATTCTATTCTGGTACTCTTATCTTTTTAGCTTTCATATTATTTCCTGATTCTTGTCATATCAGTTCAGTTCTTATTCCAGTCTTTCTTCTATCTCTTGATTCATATGATATCATGCGTGGTTGTTTATATGTGGTATTGCAGTAGTCATGATTTATTACGTTTAGATTTATAGCTTGTTTCAGGTTACAATTGAGGCTTAGCGTGTATACGTGGGGTATTTTCCTCGCGTATATGCGTCGCCATAACGTCTCCGTATCTTTAGGATCGGGGCGTTACACCTGTGAATTTGACAAATTAAAACCAAGCCTTTTACAAGCTTTCTTATAACTATCCATGAAATGGAGCACACATCGGGAGTGCAACGCGTCAGGAAAATGCCGATCAACTGATTGTAATATCCCCTTTTCTGAATCGTTGATGAACACTAGTTGGTGGGGTGTAGAATAGAGCTCGGCTACATCTTCATACGACATCTGTCTCAAACCCCTAAGAAACCAATTCCTGTTCCCCTCGTCTTCGATGTCGCACACGCAAAAGGCAAGCAGGAATAGTTCGTTGTTGCCGTCTTAAGCTGTAACTGTCAAAAGTGTACCTTTGTAATGATCCTTCAAGAAGGTACCATCCAAAAACAATAGAGGTCTGCATGCGGCCCAGAAACCTTCGACACAAGCACCATAACAAACATAAAGCCTTTTGAACCAGTCGTCTACAACATCAATAGAAATGAAACTTCCAAGGTTCGTCTCCAATACCTTTTGCTCGTACCTGCACGGGAGACATTAATTGCTAATGTAAAAAAATGGACAAAATAGATAAAAGGTGGTCATAATGTACAAAATGTGGACAAAATAATGAGAATGTTGGCGGGATATAGAGACGTTGAACAAAATTTGCAAAAGGTAGATTTAATATCTCAGGACGTGGACATAATATATTAAAAGTGGACAAAAAGTAGATAAGGTGGACAAACTGTTTTAAAATGTGGACAGAATATATAGAAGGTGGATAGAATTTTTAGAAAATGGACAAAATATTTATGAAATGGAAAATACTCTCACCACCGCAGACTGTCATAAGAGTGTCAGTCCATACAAATCGTTCTGCGCTAACTCCTTTCCCCACCAAACTTTATCGTACGTGAATGTCACTCTAAATTGGGATTTGAAATCTCTTCTAGCATTACAGGGCCGTATGTGGGCCGGTGCTTCAGTACTGACTGAAGAATAGATGATACCCATTTCCTGGTTGCTTTCTTATCCCATCAGTACCCATATCTCCACCACATGTGTGGACATGATTGTATTTTTTAACAACAAATCTATTGTTGTGTGCAATTCGAGATGCATGAAGCCTCCAAGCGCAACCAGTTGTCTCTTTATTTGAGCATTTAACTGTGATCCTTCTTGTATTGTTCTTCACAAAATTATACACACAGTTCTTCGCAATCGAGTAGTAGATCATTGCCAACCTCACTTCTTTTATACTGTCAAATTGTTGGCCAACACCAGTAATACAATTATGCCACCAAGCAGGGATATGTGTGATATCATTCACCATATTTTCTTTTAACCACACTTGTTGACTGCCGTTAGGACCAATAACAGAGGCACTAGTGGCCAACACATTCTCTGATTCTTGCGTACACAGTAAGAGTTGACTGCAGGGAAGAAAATTGAAATTTAAAAGTCATGGAATAAAAGTACATAAAATTTTGTGAGAAAAAATCAGCGTATGGTGGAAAAAGTAGATATATGGTGGAAAAATCAACATATGGTGGATTAACTATATAGAAGGTGGACAAAATAAATTACTTGTGGACAAACTATGTAGAATTTGGACAAAATAAGATATTTGTAGACAATCTATGTAGAAGTTGGACAAAATAAGATCCTTCTGGCGAAAAACATTCCATGGTGGACAAAATAATAATATTGTGAACGAGATGATTGAACAAAAACTCTTACTTCTGGCTTGCTTGGGGGAGGATCCCCAGATGTCGAAGTGCCATCACCAGAAAGCCTTACGTGTATATTCACAAGTGTGCAGTTATACGTACGGCAAATCTCAAGCAAATATTCGATATTCGCATCGATGTTGAGCCCAAAAACAGCTTTGGGATGTTGCTCAAATTTGTAAATAAGAATTAACTGGCGCACTGAAAGATTTAGCGTGTTGGATACTTTCAACTTCACGACAGAAATGCCAATCCCATCTTGCAACTTAAAAAAAGTTCCTTCACTATCAGGAGAGCTAACAACACACATCAAAATAAAGTCATTTTAATTCAGAAAAGATGAATGAGATTCATTTTCTGATGAGGACATCATTGAAATAAAAGGATTATGGGAATATAGGAAGAAGAGAGAACAAGAAAATAGAAATGAGAGGAATAAGAAAGAGGGTAAAGATCTGTAGCCATTCATCAGATTATATATATTAGGATCAACATTCCCGCCAAGTTTCATATCACATCAATATATATCCCTCCATTTACACAGTACTTCACATCACAAAATCTCGTAAAATACGGATAATGCTAATTCAGTTTCAGGTGGACTAAAAATATAGAAGAGTGGACAAAAGATAAGTTCAACTGATAAGAACATCTGGGCCAAACGATGCACGTGTAATGAGCATTAAATGCGTGTCACTCGCACAGACTTCTGGGCTTGTTAAATCAAAATTGCTATCAAGGGCAATGCGGGCATTACAAAAATACAATTGCATACGTATTGCTTTTTGGTGGGGACAGGGACCTGGAGTCGGTGGAAACTTGGTCAAGGGGCTTTTCCAATGTGTTGCAAACTATGCAGACTTTTCACATGGCAGTTTCAGACCAGGGGTCTAAAGACAATTTTCCCTTTTCCTGGATCTTCTTCTACTGTTTCTTCTCTCTAAAATGTGTATATGTGCATTATCTCGTTGTTCTTTTCATGTCGGTTTAAAATACAGTTCGGTTGAAACTGTTGCTGCTTTCATGTATCAAGCATACTTGTTGAGTTTAATGGGTATATATACGATTGCAATTGATGTTGCCTGTCAGCTTTTCAATCTTAGAAAACTCTGTTTCTGATAATTTATTCTCAAAATTTCACACCTAATCTTACAGTAGAAAATGATGCAATGCATATTCATTATCAGAATGTAACAACTTTGTCATGGATCTGTTAATAAATTAGTTTGGGAAAGTAAATGTTACCTTTTCCATTTAGCTAGGGCCAAATATACACAGAACAAACTTTGTCCAACATTAGCACAATTATTCTTCATTTCTAGAAGAGCCAAAATAAAATTTTGTTGAATAATAACAGAATAGAAAATTGTTACAACCAACAAACTATTGAACGCATATGATAAACAACAAGCTAATCAGCAGAAAAGATGAACCTAAATAGGAAGGGAAGAAGAAACAAATTATAGTAGCAAATCACAGTGAGCATCCAAGGTGCATGAGTTCAAATCTGAGTCGAACTTAAAAATTGAAGTCCGACACAAATTTAATTGGACATTCTCATTACCTCTCCAATCCTCAAATCGATCCTACAACAAATCAACAGATACAGACAGTTAACCTCACAAATTTTAAATAATTAAAAAAAATAGAACTCTTGAACTTTAAGAAAAAGCAAAAACTGGTTAGAACCACAAGGATTCCCACATGCTACTCATGAACACTACTTGACGAGTGTTGAAATCATTGACGGATTCTTGAGGTTTCAAGTCCACCAATCTCTCACTTTAAATCCTTTTCCATTGCCCTGCCGAGTAGTCATCCATCGTCCAGATTTCAAGCACAAATTTTCCAGATTCATGATCCCTTCTCATTGCTTGTATCAAACATAGTTTCCCCTCACACCCCAACACAAGTTTGTCGTCTCTCCACAACTTATCTTCATATTGCAACCACTTTGTAGTGGAATGAACCGCCAATTTTTCTCTTATAACATCAAAGGCGAAGATAATATCATTATCTGCAAACAACCAATGGAGGAAGTAACCGCCTGAAACCCCTCTGCCCTGCTCGTCCACCTGCACCCATCGCTGCCTCGTCTTCCTCCTCTCCCCGCCACCGCCCTCTCTCGACCACACCACCGCCTCACCTTCCCTCTCCTCCCCACAAGTCGCTGTCGACACCTCCCCTCTCTCTCACCCCTCCCTACAGCCCCGAGCTCGACACATTGCTTGAATTATTTTTTCGGTCTGATTCGATAATAACCCGACCCGTGGAACTCACTGGGCCCAATCCGTTAGCCACCTGTTCCAGATCCTCTGCGCCAATAGATCTGACCGAATCAGCTTGTTTCAGCTTCGACCCGACCCGACAACTTGAGATCTAAGTTAAACAAGTTCGTTGATTCCACCCGACAGCACCAGAATTTGATCCGCCTGTTCAACCCGATCTGCAACTACAGTTGTAGACCTGTTACAAGAATAGACCCATTTGCAGGCCGAGTTTGATTTTCAAGTCATTTCTGAGCCATTTTTGAAGTTAATTCGAGCCATTTTCAAGGCATTGAAATCATGGGTGATAGTTCTACGGACCACCGCATGACAGGCACTCTGAGGTTAAATATGATCCTCAGTAAGTGAGTTTTCTTGAACACGATCATTTATTGTCAAGTTTTGATATACTATCTCTAGAATATTATCAATACTTCTTGCTGTCATCAATAATTATGAGATTGTGTGAATCTGATGCGCTTGTAACTGTTAGCCGTTAATATTGAACGTACTACTGTTGTCACCTTAATTGAATACCTACATTAATTTATTTGAGAATGGAACGGTTCAACCTGTGCTTGCAATTTTATTTAAATTCATCTGTTCAATATTATAAGTTTTATGTTATTTTCGTGCCAAAAATTGCAATTTTGGTGAAACATTGCAAATTCAATTATATCACTGATTCATGTCTTGCACGCGTACAAATTTCACATCACTTGTGCTCATCTTACTGACTGCCACCCCTATGTAAGATGCATTGTTTGATCCCATTCTTGTGGCTTTATAGCTTTCATTATGAGTGATTTTTTAGCATAAGGATGACTAATAATGTCTACATGGTTTGGAAAAATGATTATAGCTACTAAACTTGGTGATAATGAAGGAGTTGTGACAGCATTCAATAGTAGGTTACCATGTATATTCTTTTAATTAAATGGTTTGACCCTCCTATATGTATATGATATTGGGGGAAAAAATCTTTGACCTAATGACTATTAGTATAACACAATAATAATTTTAACTAAAAAAAAAAATTAAACCAGCCTTCCAAAACATATGGCCTAACTCCATTAAAAGTTTTGATTGGAGTCTGAACTATATGAAAGTTTGGAATAATATTCTATGAAATCAGAAAAGAAACAAGATTGTAAACCAAATTGCTTCTAATTTTAATTTCTTTTTTGCATTCTAACAATACATAATTTACGCTCGAGGAATCTTTTCAGAAAAGAATATGTTTCCTTCAAATACATTTTGTATCACAGGAGTTCACATCAGGCCCAAAGCTTTCATTTTGTTTTGCAGAAATATGATGTTCAGCTCTCCAACTCTTTGTGGCCAAATAATCCAATACTGTCATCAGTTGGATGAGAGGCCCTTCCATTTGCCACTGCCCCCATGGCTGATCACCTCTGCTGCCTCTGACTGTTGCATCCTGCTGTGGAATGAAGAGTGAAGTGTGCGTGTGTGTGAGCCTCTAGCCCTAACTCAACTTAGAAGAAGTGGGTCATACTGCCCCTCTTACAGTTGCTTCAGTGGTTAAATCGGACTGGTCCTCTTCTTGCTACTTATTTATAGAAAAGCCAGCAGTTTGGAGTCGATCTCCTAGGTATTACTCATCCTTTAAAATGTGACACTTAATGAATGCACACGATATTACTTTCAAACTAAATGATTGGCACTGGTGATGTTGTCACAGTGTTCTCCTCGCAGCATCATTCCAATCCATTGCCTCCTGTTTCAGCTCGCTACCTCTGCTAAGTTTTGTGATGAAGTTGGGTGCCCTACACGAGGGAGACGTCCAAGAGGTTAGGGACTTGATAAGGGAGATGCTTGTTCTCAGCTTTGTTAATCTTCTGTAAATTATAGGACATCCATGGCCTCTACTACAATGGTCTCTTGTCATCTTTGCTAATATTCTGTAAATTATCGGAAATGCTGTATACTTGTTAGTGCTCCTCTGAATGGACAATTACTGTGAGTAAAAAAAATTTTAATGGAAAAAAGCTGTGCTGACACCAACTTTCACTGTTAGCTTATCTTCTTCGTGGTATATTTTTTTTTATCTATGATATCATCTTTGTCATCTTTAGAATGAATGACACTTGTAAATTGCAGAAAATGTGGATTGGCAAGTTTGTGGGGTGGAGTTGGTGTTGCTCTTATCAAATTGTCCAAGTTATTGTTTGGCTTTATAAAGCATATTATTTGACTAGATTATCTATTTTAGATTAGAAATAATCAAATGGAATTTGGTTTCTTCTTCTTCTACTACTTATTCTTCTTGATTTGTTTGAAGGTATCCAGACTGCCTTTCTTCCAAATTTGAGCAATGTGCAATGGGTTTTGGCATTTCTTGAGTGCAAAAATGAGAGGTATAATACGTGCAGCCAACTTTGTGCCTGAGGGTTGCAAAAGTATGGACATTTCTTTATGTTTTGTCTGGGTACATTTACTCTTTTTACTTGTCTACATGCTGTGTTCTATTTTTGAAATTAAAAGAAAATTATTGTTTCTCGATTGATGCATGTCACACGTACTCAGGGGGCAGAGGTTAATTATGTTAGTTCTTTTCGTTTCGTTCCCCATTTTAATAGATTCCCCGAGTCCATATGTTTCCGTTGCAACATTTGTGTATGCATGAATGATTTTGGTTTCTGTGACTTTCTCATTCAATGATTTTATTTCTGTTGTAGCGGACAGTTTGCATATGAACACGATTCCACAGAAGGCAATCACTTGGTTAAAAATTGTTAGGAAACAATTTGTATGTTTTGATACCAATTATTGGAAACAATCTGTATGCTCGAGACCCCCCCAACGACCGGATCGATTGGGGCGGCACAGCGGAAACAAACCACATGATCTACGAAGGTAACGAGAAGAAGAAGATATTCATGAAGTATAGAAAGCCAACACAAAATATAACGTGGTTCCACCGACCAAAGAGATTGTGTGTACGTCCACGGGAGAATGGGAGAAATATTATTAGATTTTTAGGAGTAGAATAAGAATTACTTACACCTCTCGCTGAGAAGATTATAAGCCCTTGATGGCCGTCAAGAACAATGAACCCTTATGGCTAAGCCTCTCTCACGACTCTCTCACCTAAATGAGTTACACTCTTAGGAATTATAAATTCAATGGATTATATTGAAGGACACTCCTAAGGGGTTATTAATGTTGCATATTAGTGTCACATTTCCATACTTATTATAGAATAAAAGCCTGCATAGTCCTAATTAATTGTTTGATTTATTTGCAGGCCCAATCCTTAAGGAGATGAAGAGAAATGAGCCCAAAAGCCCACCAGAATTCTGAATTAAATCAGAATTAATTCGCACACACAAAATCAGGACAAAATCAAGAGGTTGAAACCGGTTGAGAAGAATCCTCTCAGAATCGATCGGTTAAAGCCAAGAATCCAAGGCCATTTCGTCAGAATCCAGGGATCAAACGAAGAAACCAACAAAGGATAAAGCCAGAAGAAACTCCCAGGATGACCCACCAACAGGGTGTGGCCACCTGGCCACACCCTGGCCGCGAAAACGCGGCCCAAGCCGCGTTTCCGCGGCTTTGTTGGGGAGTTAGGGGGAGCGTTTGCTCCCCCGACCTCCCCGGGATCCTGGTTGTTGGGTTTTTGGCCTATAAAAGAGCATTCTCTGTGCTGAAATTGGACGCCAATGCATATTAGGATTTAGCCTAGTTTTTCATTTCTTAGTTTAGGTTTTTGCTTTTCTTTTTCATGTAATTTAGTTTTCATTTATGTAATTCTGAGGAGATCAACTTTCATCGAAGAACAAGACTGAAGCTTGAGCTAAAAGTGACAATTGGTGTAAGGTTTTATTCTTTTCTTCGATTGTTATGAAATCAAATCGATGCTATTTCCTTGTATGTTCTTTTTAGTTCTCTTCTTCTTTTCTATTTTACCTTTCTTTTTGGTACAAATGTCTTCCAAGTGAGTCTAAAAGCATCGAAAGAGTCTTGCCTTGCGAGTGCCACCGATAGCTCATGACGATAGAATTGTGAGTCTCTCTGTATCATTTCATGCTTGCATATCTTGATGATGTAATGTGGAAGAGACCAACACTCGACTCTTATGGGCTATGTGCTAATTGCCTCCAATTCAAGGTAACATTGAAGCTAAGAACTCAAGGTAAGCTTTTGGTGAAAAGAAGGTAAATATTTGTTTTTTTTTTTTTTTCATTTCTGTAAATTAAATCACCACATCTTCCAACTCTTCTTCTCCACTTCATTGTACATAGTCGCTTTTCATCGTTTTCTGATTTTCCACCTTCTTCATCTTTCATTTTCTTCTAACTTTAACATACTTCTTTTTCTTTTTGTTAACTTTAAAAACAGAGAAGAACTCTTCGTTTTATTTTCTTAACGATTTCAATAAAGAACCGTAAAGCTTCCATCGCAAACCCTCCTTGTGGATCACGACCCGCATAGCCACTTGCTATAGCGGTAAGAATTGAGCACTTGCACATTTCACTCTTAAGTTCTATAATCTCGTATTTTGTGTGCAGGTTAAGCCTCAATCAAATTTTGGCGCCGTTGCCGGGGAGGGTAACATGTTTATTATTAAAATCTGAATTTTTTTGAAAATTTTTTAGAACTAAACGAATTTTCTTCTCTGTTGCAGGTTACAGGGCAATCAAAGCAGGAAAATAAGTTTGCAGTGACATACAAGTGGTATTGGGCCTCTGCTCTAGAAAGCAGAGACCCATTGCCCTCTGAATTGCCGCGTTTCCACGGCAAAAGCCGCGGATCCGCGGGAATAAAGAGCTCACTACTAACAGGTTTTTTGCAGGGCTGCTTGCTCTGCAAATTCTAGTTCTCTGCAATTCTTTATTTCCTATATGCCATCACATAAGCCTGTTAAATAATCAACAGTAAAACGTTTGTTGCAAAACTTAAAAATTGATTAGACGTTTGCATTTTAGGCACGCGTTTTTTTTCAATTCATTTATTGTTACTGTTGAAGAGTGCTGGAGCAAGGTACGTATGCATCGCATTTAGCATAGGACTCACTGCTTGGTTGATTATATCGCTTTGAGTGAATCTTACATATCTTGTACACTTGCACAAATCGATTTTAAGGGCACCAACCCAATAACAAGATAAGGTGGGGATTTAATCACCCTTCCTTAGCCCAAAAATCAGAATCCAAGCACTCACTAACCCAAACCTAACTTAAAATGAGTAGATGTTGGCCCTATGGACATCTCGGACTCAATTAGGAGATTATCCTAAGGGGAAAAGGTGTTGGAACTTGACTCTTGCCATATCAGTGTCTAGGAAAGGGATTAAGGGTCGAAAGCCCGAAGATTGGTGGTTATTTAATTAAGGAACGTCTTTGACGGAAAACCTCCCACCAATCTTGCCCTGACCTGGCTGATTAGCTTGTGGTCAAAGTCTACATTAAACCTCCCGTGGACAGTCTAACCAGTTAGGAGTCGTCTAGGTCTAGGTCTACCCTAACTTAGGTTAGAATTTTTTCTTTCTTGTTTGTTTATTTGTTTGTTTTTCTTTCTTTTTGTTGTATTCCATTGTGTGATATGGCTTATAATAATAATTTTTCCAACTATAATAATAATCCATATTACACATCAAACTCTTTTTCAGATATTACCAACCCGGCATATCATGACTTTAACCAACCTAGTGTGCCGGATTGGTCTTATCCGAATCAATATAACCCATATCCCCCATCGTATGACTATAATTTCCATAACGATTTCAACTCTTCACAGAGTCAGTGGGGATTCACCTACCCCGAGTCCAATTTTCAACCAAATTGTCCTCCTTCTCCACCTAGTCCACAATATTTCCAAGAGTCATACTCAGTTCCACCAGTCCAAAATAGAAGACCATCAATTTTGGAAATGAGTATGTGTGAGTCCAAACACAAATCTCAAAATTGATGGACTCCCAATTTCACTACCACTTCCAAGACAACTCTTCATCTTTTCATCAAAACAATGAACCCATCAATTATGAAAAGATGCTTGAAGCCATAACTCATGCTCAAAATGCTAGAAATCGTGACATAGATATGATGGTCGAATCTCTACGTTCTCACCGTTTGACCAGTTCTGATGTCACCAGCCATTCTGTTAGAGCCGAAGAGTCATGTAGTTTTGGAAATCAAGATTCCATTTCAGAACAACCATTTGAACTTGCCCAAACTCCAAATTTTGAAAAAGATATTGACAGTTTAGCAAGTTTTCCTTTCCTGAAATAGAACTTGAAAATGAATATGATCCTGAACCCCAACTTAGTGATTCAATTCTACTTCCTGATTTGATTATGACTCCGGTATCTTCACCTTATTTCGATCTTTTCCCCGAGTCAACGTTGGATCCTGTGCCTATTCATAATGAAATTGAATCACCCATATTTGAGGATCAGATTGAACTTGACCAATTATACACTTTTGAAGATCCTATTGACAAATTGGCAAGTTCTCATTTTATAATATTGAACTCAATGAGATATGTGACCTAGATTCTCAAATCTGTGATCCAGTTCAACTTTCTGAATCAATATTGACTCCTGTTGTGTTACCAAACTTGAGTAATATTTTAGAGTCAGTTTTGATTCCTCCACCTATCATTCCTGAACTGGAATCACCCATATTAGGTCACATCCCATTGTTAGAAAATACGTGTGGACTAGAGTTTCAATTTCTTGACTTGGACCCACTTCCTGAACCTATTTCGACTCTTGAACCTTTACTTAACTTAAGTCACCTTCCTGAGTCCGTATTAGTTCCTGTCCTTCCTGAGTCCAAGTCAACCGTTCTATCATTTCATACTCCATTCTGGGACGAGGTGGTTGACAAATTTGACTCCGAAATTAGTTATGGAATATGGAAATTAGATGGGGTTAAATATTTAATAAAGATCCTTTATGGATACATCTATTTAGTGGGTTATATTAAAGTAATTTCTGGTGGGTTCCTCCGAGACCCAAGAAAAGTTGATTGGGCCGCGTTTCGTGGACCAATCAGACCACCACCGGAACCACCACCTTAAGGTAACATTTCCTTCCCTGTCGTCTTTTTCATGCATCTATGCATTAATTCATACATTGAAGACAATGCATGAAATAGGTGTGGGGGAGGGTCTAACATAACTTTTCTTTTTCTTTAAAATAAAAAAAATTAACATTTTCTCTTTATTAAAAACTTTTGAAAAATAGAAACAATATTTTGACTTATTTTTGTAAGAAATTAAGTTAATTTTAAGGAATAGGAAAATCCAAATTAGGATTTCTTATACTTGGTCAAAATAAGATTATTGTTTGATGTTTAGGGTTAGGAAGATAATTTGTCAAAGTAATTTGGTCTGATCTTTACCTTGATGAAATATGCACACTTCATACACTTACACACTTAAGGTTCAAAAAAAAACAAAGATTCTTATGCCTTATAAAAAAAAAAAGATAAACAAATCTAATTATTGATTAGCTAGGTGCTTGGCCTAAGAAAGTCTTAGTATTTATGCAAAAGATAATTAGAAGAGTTTGAAAGAAAAAAAAACAAGTCTAATTATTGACTAGCTAGGTGCTTTGCCTAAGCAAGCCTTAGTATTTATGCGAAAGATGATTAGATAAGTTTGAAAAGAAAAATCCTCTGATTAAGCTGGATATTTGTGCCTAATGAAGCATAAGTATTCACGCCTAAAAGAGGTTCATGTAATAAAATCCTTAGTTTTGTGGCCTTGTTTGCTCGAGTCCTTAAGTCCTTGGGGGTGTCTTCTCACCTGGTGCCCTAAGACCGTCTGGTTTGGGAGTCATCGATTAAAGGCTCGTTACATGGGCAGATTAGAAAGCCTAAACTAAGGAATAATACCACCAAAAAAAAAATATATATATATATATATATATAAATAAATAAGGCATAAGAGTTAGAGTTAATGAACCCTTAGTCAAAATTTTCACAGTCACGAGTGCATATGACTTAGGGTAAAGTAATAGACTAGATGAGAAGTACAATTTGACTCCTTACTTTGATTGATAACAAATTTTTGAATAGAGACTAAGTTTAGGAATGAAAAATTCAGTTTTCCTATAACTTATAGATTGCTTAGATCTTACAATCATATTTCAAATATTTTTCTCTTTCAAAATGCTTTTCGAAAATACTAACTCTTTATTTCCCTTTCTTTATGGATTTTGTGGGTGCAATCCGCTGAAAACCCTCACGAGACAAAACTCGTCCTCTAGGGGAAACCTAGAGGTTTAACGGCTTGTTGCACATGCTCAGTGCAATCGCGCGACCTGCAAAAGTGGTCTAATAATCCTTAGTATAATTTAGTTGTTTTGCTCGAGGACGAGCAAAAGATAGGTATGGGGTGTGATTGGTCGCTAATGTTGCATATTTAGTGTCACATTCCATACTTATTATAGAATAAAAGCCTGCATAGTCCTAATTAATTGTTTGATTTATTTGCAGGCCCAATCCTTAAGGAGATGAAGAGAAATGAGCCAAAAAGCCCACCAGAATTCTGAATTAAATCAGAATTAATTCGCACACACTAAATCAGGGCAAAATCAAGAGGTTGAAACCGATTGAGAAGAATCCTCTCAGAATCGATCGGTTAAAGCCAAGAATCCAAGGCCATTTCGTCAGAATCCAGGGATCAAACGAAGAAACCAACAAAGGATAAAGCCAGAAGAAACTCCCAGGATGACCCACCAACAGGGTGTGGCCACCTGGCCACACCCTGGCCGCGGAAACGCGGCCCAAGCCGCGTTTCCGCGGCTTTGTTGGGGAGTTAGGGGAGCGTTTGCTCCCCCGACCTCCCCGGGATCCTGGTTGTTGGGTTTTTGGCCTATAAAAGAGCATTCTCTGTGCTGAAATTGGACGCCAATGCAGATTAGGATTTAGCCTAGTTTTTCATTTCTTAGTTTAGGTTTTAGCTTTTCTTTTTCATGTAATTTAGTTTTCATTTATGTAATTCTGAGGAGATCAACTTTCATCGAAGAACAAGACTGAAGCTTGAGCTAAAAGTGACAATTGGTGTAAGATTTTATTTCTTTTCTTCGATTGTTATGAAATCAAATCGATGCTATTTCCTTGTATGTTCTTTTTAGTTCTCTTCTCTTTTCTATTTTACCTTTCTTTTTGGTACAAATGTCTTCCAAGTGAGTCTAAAAGCATCGAAAGAGCCTTGCCTTTGCGAGTGCCACCGATAGCTCATGACGATGGAATTGTGAGTCTCTCTGTATCATTTCATGCTTGCGTATCTTGATGATGTAATGTGGAAGAGACCAACACTCGACTCTTATGGGCTATGCGCTAATTGCCTCCAATTCAAGGTAACATTGAAGCTAAGAACTCAAGGTAAGCTTTTGGTGAAAAGAAGGTAAATATTTGTTTTCTTTTTTTTTTTCATTTCTGTAAATTAAATCACCACATCTTCTAACTCTTTCTTCTCCACTTCATTGTACATAGTCGCTTTTCATCGTTTTCTGATTTTTCACCTTCTTCATCTTTCATTTCTTCTAACTTTAACATACTTCTTTTTCTTTTTGTTAACTTTAAAAACAGAGAAGAACTCTTCGTTTTATTTTCTTAACGATTTCAATAAAGAACCGTAAAGCTTCCATGGCAAACCCTCCTTGTGGATCACGACCCGCATAGCCACTTGCTATAGCGGTAAGAATTGAGCACTTGCACATTTCACTCTTAAGTTCCATAATCTCGTATTTTGTGTGCAGGTTAAGCCTCAATCAGTTATTATAGACCATATAACTCTTCTAGTCTAAACAAAATTCATCAATGCGAACAATCACCGTCTCAGAATAAAGAAAACCCGAATTCAAATCGAATCTGAAAACAGATCCAGAAAAAAAACTTTCAGACCCGCCATTACTCGACAAGGCCAGGGTATTAGTCGACTAATATCATGTATTAATCGACTAGGCCCAAATACTAGTCGACTACTCTGACAAGATTCGAGAACCCTAACTCTCTGTGGCCAACCTAGTCAGCTATACAATGTATAAGTCCATTAATCTATGTGATAGTCGACTATACCCAGTCTTAATTGTTTGGTAATGTACACAGCTCCTTGTACATATCCATTTTTTTATCTCTAAAGTTCTGTCTACCTTCATGACGTATTACAGTCACAATCCTAACAATCTTCCCCTTGACTCGAATACGTCCAAGTCTGAGAATAGCCACTATGCTCCATGTGCTCGCATTCACGCATAATTAATAAATTTTGACTTCATCTCACTTTCTCTTCTTCATAATCTTCTCATGGGGTTCACAACTTGATTAGGTCAAATAAATTCAAGCCCAACCTGAATTTTATCACCCAATGATCTCCTTGACCCACACAAGATTTATAAGAATTTGCTCCACCATAGGAGTAAATCTGGACCTCCTTGTTGTGCGCCTAGTCCCAATCTCTCTTCGGGGTACAACTAAACATTCGAGCTCGAAATCATCGTAGTCTCCGATTATTTCACAACCGTCGCTTTTGAAGCCAAGAATAACTGCAATTCACGAACTGTAACTTTCGAATTTCGCAACATATACACATTATCGACACGTTCGGCCTAAAACTTCACTTGACCTCTTGGAGACTTTCATAAGATCACCTTCAGAACTGAAAACCGGACCCTTCTCTATGTAGGGCTCTGATATTATACCTTGAACTGGAAACATGACGAACGCCTTGAAGAGTAATGATGCATCCATCATGAGAATGAAACTGAATTGTTACTTCATCAATCACTTTACTTGTAGCAGAATTCCTCATGAAAACTTCTCCCTCTTGAACCGAAGTGTATGCAGAGAACATCTTCCTATTGGAATTGATGTGCTGTGAACATCTAGAGTCAATAACCAATCTACCTTTATTACTAACTGATATGTCTGTAACAGATAGAACATCACACTTATTTTCACCTTCTCCAATCAGTTCAGTGACATTAGCATCAAATTTTTTTCTTCTTTTGAAACCAACAATCAGCTCTAATGTGTCCCCTTTTGTGACAATAGTTGCACGTCAAATTCCTATGTTTTGTGTTACCCGTGAAACTTCCATTATTACTCTTCTCCCTTGAATAATGAATTTGTCCGGAATCATCATGATGAGACTCACCCGTCAACTGAGTGTCAATTTTGTCCTTGTTAAGCAGATGCTCCTTGACCCTATTGATCTTGATTATTGACTTGCCTCCATAGATGATAGCTCTTATACGAAGAAGGTAAAGAATACAGTAATAAAGTGTTTGATTCTCATCTTCTATCTTAACCTCTATCTTATTTAGATCATTGATAATAGAGAAAATTTTTGCAATGTGAGACTTAGGGGCTGTTTGGTTGGTTGCAAAACTTTGCAAAATGTAAAAAGTTTTGCAACTTTACACTTTTCACTTGTTTGTTTTCAATTACAAAATGCAAAAACTTTTCCAACTTACAGTTGCTACAGTTAAATTTGTGGTCATTTAATTCTCACTTTTACACTCATATTTTCTCACTTGCAGTTGCTACAGTTAAATTGTGGTCATTTAATTCTCACTTTTACACTCATATTTTCTCACTTGCAGTTGCTACAGTTAATTTTGTGGTCATGTAACTCTCACTTGTAGTACACCAATTCAAAACAGTTACTTGATAATCAATATATAATTAATATTTTTAAATTTAATATTTTAAATAGTGTTCAATTTCTTATTTAAGTATTTAATTATTTTATATTTTTAATCTTTAATTTTTATTGTTTTTAATATTTTTTAATATTTAATATTTTACTATTTTAATTTACTATTTTATTTAATATTTTATTTAATATTTTATTATTTTATTAATACTTATTCCATTTTTTATTATTTTATTAGAGTAAATATTTTATTAATATAACAATATTATACTTTAATATAAAATTACTATATATTTAGTTATTTAATTTTTAATATAAAAAATACTTTATTAATATCATAATATTTTATTATTATATTAATATTTTATTATGTTAATATTGTAATAATAATTCAGTATAATAATACTATAATGATAATTATTATTAAATTATAATTATATTTTACTTTGTTAATTTTATATTTCTATAATATTACAATAATATTATAATAAAATTTTTACTATAATAATTGTCAAGTATTTTTAATATTATTACTAAATTTTACTATATTTTATTTCTTTTAACATTTTTTAATATTTATATTTTATTAGTATTCTTAAAAATTTTATTAATGTTCTTTAGATTTTCTTAAAATTTTATATCATTTATTTAATTAATATTTTAGTAATATTTTACTATTTATACTAATTTTTATTAATTATTATTATAAATAAAATATTAAGATTATTATTTTTATCTCAAATTTATTAATACAATTTAATTTGCAATATTAGATTTAATTTAATAGTATTTATAATATTTAAATCACTGCTACAGTTAATTTTGTGGTCAACTTTTCCACTTTCACTTTACCAACCAAACACCGTAAAACACAATATACTTTTCTATTTACACATCACTTTATCAACCAAACACCGTAAAACACAATATATTTTCACTGCTACAGTTCACTTTTTCCATTCTCATTTTACAACTTACGACTTGCGACGTTTGCAACGAACCAAACAGGCCCTTAATAGGTGTACCTTCATACATGCGAAGAAGAAAGAGACACTGCTTTAGAATCAACTGATTTGCCAATGACTTCTTCAGATAGTGGTCCTGAAGTCACTCCACAATGAGGACATTATTTTCTTTGAAGTAAACTCATCCAACACTTCGTCCGCAAAGTAAAACTGAATAGCTGTCAAGGCTTTCTCAGTCAACTCCTGCCAAGTTTCTTCTTTCATATCTTGAGGCTTATTCTCCCTCCCGAGTAGTGCTTTTTTCAACCCGCTTTAGGTAAGTATGGCGTTCATCCTAATCTGTTATCTGCTGAAATTGATAACGCAATTGAATTCTGAATATCAGACTTGATTGCAGACTCTTCACGTTGGCCTTACTCTGATCCTAATTGTTGGGAACAATCTGTATACTCTGATACCAATTGTTATAAATTCAGAACGTCCCCACGATCGGATCGACTGGAGCGGCACAGCGGAAACAAACCACAAGATCTAGAGGACAATGAGAAAAAGAGAAGAAGAAGATATTACTGAGGTATAGAATGCCAATACACAATATAACGTGGTTCCACGATCAAACAAATCGTTTGTACGTCTACTGGAGAAGGGGATAAACTTTATTAAACTTTGGAGAGTACAATAAGAATTACTTACTTCTCTCGCTGAGAAGATTACAAACTCTTAATGGCCGCCAAGAACAGCGAACCCTTATGGTTAAGCTTCTCTCATGAATCTCTCACCTAGATGAATTACACTCTTAGGAATTACAAATTCATTGGATTACATTGAAGGCTGCCCCAAGGAGTTATTTATAGATCATAGAACCCTTCTAATCCTAAACAAACTTCATCAATATGAATAATCACCGCCTCAGAATAAAGAAAACTCGAATCCAAATCGAATATTGAAATAAATTCAGAAAAGAAAACTGCCAGACCCGCCATTAGTCGACTAGGCTAGGTTATTAGTCGACTAATATCGTGTATTAGTCGACTAAGCCCAAATACTAGTCAAGTACTCTGACAAGATTCGAGAACCCCAACTCTCTGTTGGCCAACCTAGTTGACTATACAATGTATATATACCAAATATTAGTCGACTGGTAATGTGCACAGCTCCTGTGCACGTCCGTTCTTTGAACCCGATTTAAACCTCCTCTGCGCGCGCACAGTCGTCTCCCCCAGGTCTGAAGGCGTAGACCACATCCAGCCTCCCTCGACCTGATCCAGCCGGATTTGTAGGTGCAAGGCCAAATCCGGCCTCCCCTCAGCCGAATCCGGCCGGATCCGTAGGCACCAGGCTCTCGACCGGAATGGCTGAAATCTCAATGACAAAAGAAGAAAAAAGAGAGAAAAAAAAAAGAAAAAAGAAAAGAAAGTAAGAGAAACATTTGGACATTGTGGGAGGTCACGGTGGGGGGAGGCGGAGAGCCGAAGACCTCCTCGTCCCCAGATTTGAAGATTTTTAAGGTCTGTTAAAGGGTGGGGGGTGGGGGGAGAGAGAGAGGAGGCCAATTTTTTGTTTCTTGAAGAAGTATACATTTCTTCTTATTCAGTACATAAGAAAGAAGAGCTTCTAATCGATCAATTCTTATATTTGTTTTTGTTATGAAATAAGTTAATCCTTGAGTCAAAGTCATAAAAGTTCATTTTTTGTTACCCTGAATGAGTTTCTTTTTTTCTTTTTGTGTAAATGTGTGGTGGTGGTGGTGGTGATCCACAATGACCCTTTTGTGTTTCATCATATTGTCCTAAGATTACTATAGTAAAAAATTAAGTTTTTCTTTGCAAGAATCAACTACCACCCTTATTATCTCGTGCACTTCCAACGTCAACTCCCACCAGTATTAGCCATGCTTGCCTGCCAATATTCTTATAATACAGAGTTAGTTTGCTAAAAATATCCTCATAAATATCATATTCTTATGAATCCTTTTAAAGTACCGTACATACATTAGTTCATTAGCGATTGTACCATATATTGTACCGCAATACTTTTAAGAATCTGAGGTTTGGGATTGGGATTCAAACTCCTTCAAGATTTGCTATATCGAAATGTTAAGTTCGCGTATCAAATGAAACTAAGGGCTTGTTAAGTTGGCGGAAGTAAGAAAACAGGAAAGTATAATTGCTCGCTTTCCTATCTATCTAAACATCAGAAAAGAAAAATGAAAAAACTCATTTTTTTTCTCTTCTCCCTTTTACACAATCACTTCCTCACTTTTAGGGTGCTACAGTTAATTTTGTGGTCATGTAAATCTCATTTGTAATAAGTTGTAGCTCAAAACAGTTAATTCTGTGATCATGTAAATCTCACTTGCATTCTAATTACAATCTAATTTTTACTTTCTTAATTAATTTTTATTTCAATATTATTTTGCGGTCAACTTTATGGTCAACTTTTTCACTGTCACTTTCACATTACTATCTAAACATCGAAAATGACATAACATTTTTACACACTTTCTAACAACATCCAAACACTAGAAAACTCACTAATCAATTCACAAGTTCCAAAGGGAATTATTACTGCTTCCTTACTTCCTCACTTCCACCCCTAACCAATAGACCCTAATAGAATATCTATTCTAGGTGTTAAGGCAAAAAAAGTTTTAAAAAGTTTTCGAATATAATTCAGCAATTTACCGAGAAAAAGAAAAGAAAAAAAGGAAAAAAAAAAAAAGAGTTTCTCATGGGACTGTTTGGTTGCAAGGAAGTGGGCGGAAGTAAGGAAATAGGGAAGTATAATTGTTCACTTCTCTATCTATCCAAATACCGAAAAAGGAAAATAAGAAAACCACTTTTTCTTTTATCTTTTCTCTTTTACACAACCATTTTCTCACTTCCAGAGTGCTACAGTTAATTTTGTGGTCATGTAAATCACATTTGTAATAAATTGTAGCACAAAACAGTTAATTTTTTGATCATGTAAATCTCACTTGCATTCTAATTACAGTCTATTTTTATTTTATTTTTTATTTTTCTTAATTAATTTTATTTTAATATTATTTACGGTCAATTTTGTGGTCAACTTTTCCACTTTCAATTTCACATTATCATCCAAACACCAAAAAAAACAAAATATTTTTCAAATCATACTTCCCAACAACATCCAAACACCGAAAAAACTTACTAACTAATTCCCAAGTTTCAAAGAAAATTATTACTACTTTCTCAATTCCTCACTTCCTCACTTCCACCCTTAACCAAACAGGCAAAGAATCATCACAGGGAAAACATAATCCCCAAACCCAGAGCTCATCACCGTCCGTCCCACGTGCCAGATTCTGACAGCCGCTTGCCTTCACTCGTGTCATCCAACCGGCCGTTGCTGAGATCAATATTTGTATTTTATACACCTCGACGACTTCGCTCATTTCTCTCATCCCTTTTTCCCATCTCACACACGAAGACTCTACACAACAAGCAAGAACTCCAACAAATTAATTTGAAAAAAATATGGCGAAAAATGTTCTGATGATCTGCGGTGACTATGCAGAAGACTACAAGGTGCTTCCTACTCGAGATCTTCTCCTCTAATTTCACATCTCTCTCTCTCTTGTTTTTCTCTTTCGATTGAAATCAATCTTTTGTTGTTATTGTTATTGATTTTTTTGTGAGTGCTGATTGAATTATTTTTTTAAAAAAGGTGATGGTGCCGTTCCAAGCGCTTCAAGCTTACGGGATCTCAGTGGATGTGGTTTGTCCTGGGAAAAAATCGGGAGAAATTATCAGAACCGCAGTGTATCAGCGCTGCGAACATCAGGTAGTAATCAGGGCAAAAAATTGATGTTAACCCTATGAAAATAAAGATGGGTTCTTGATTTTTCTTTCTCATTGAGTTTTGATTGTAATCTTGCCATAGTTCTTTCTCAGTGAATGGAGATCAGTAGGGTGTATTGTTTTTAATCTCTGCTACATTGAGTAGAATTTGTAGCGTCCTTGAATTCGTTGCTCTTAGGTGGCTATTTCTTTAATGTGTGTGTTTTTAGGTGTGTGTGTGTGTGTATATTTGTTCGGTTACGATACACATAGGGAGTAAATAGCTTAGTCACACACACCACTCTCCACCCTTAGATCTTCTTACATCTACCTTGATAGATAGTTGCTAAAAAAGTTAAGCTATGTGGGATCACATCAAACTAATAATTCTACTTTACTGCACTCATAAGTGACAACATCGAAATAGTGTGGGGACCACTTGAAGTTTGAAGAACAGCCAAGAAACAGCACACAAGTCCACAAACAACCACACAAGGAGACAGAATGATTTAACGAGGTTCGGCAAGTTTGCCTACATGCCCAAAACAGAATAGAGAGATCTATTGATTGATCAAAGAGTTTACGAGAGGAATATGTTTCTCACACTTTTCTAGGTCTAACAAAATAATGAACACATCCCTATTATAGATAAGAGAGGCAAAAAACCAGAGCAGGTCGATTCCCCATCTGCTGCCTGAACCGACACGCCGATCGACCGATGGTCGACTGGCGCAAGCTCCCTCACTCTCTGTTGAACATCAGAGAGTGCACTGGCATCATCACTTTCTGTTAAATCTTAGAGAGTGGGTCGGTCGACGTTGATCGATAGACACTAGCATCGCCACTCTCTGTTAAATCTCAGAGAGGGCCGGTCATTTGCCAATGTGCAAATTGTGTGCACATCGGTCGATCGCCTAATCGACCGACCCGATGCCCCTTCTTGCTTCTGACTGCCTGCAACTTCAATCTTTCTCTCTTCAACAAGAGTTAAAAAGCTCTATGTTGTAGATTTTGATTTTCTCCTTACAATTCTCCATCTCGATGAAAATTTTCAAATATGAGCGGAATACTAATGAATCCAAAGTCGCTCCGAGTTTGACACACAATCTTCACTCCGAGATCGACACCCGATCTCTGCTCTGAGATCGACACACGATCTCCACATGAGATCGACACAGGACTCTGTCGAGCAGGCCAAATCACCAAGGTCGACTCATCAAACGTGTTGCACTATTACGGCTGCCTATATACCCCCTGCCTAAGGGATTAAGCCTCTCATCTTCATCCAAATGAGCACTGAACTCAAGCAACTGGAAGGATATGAAGCAAGCTCTTGCAATGATTAAACTTGACTCCGGAAATCACCTTTGTAAGCATATCCTTGGATTGTTCTTGGTGTGAAGTTTTTCAACTCAATATCTCCATCTTCAAGAATATCACGCACGAAATGGTACTTGACATCGATATGTTTCGTCCTCGCATGATGGACTTGGTTCTTCACTAGGTAGCAAGGTTCAAAGTCGCGGTCTCGGCCTCTGACTCGGAGGGCACCGTTCCACATCGGTCTCGGTATCGCGGAATGGACTTGGGCGATACGCGCTAAACACATCATAGAATGCTCAAAAAATCTGAAAAAATCACAACAATCTTAAAAAAAAAAATGTAAACATCAAAATTCACATATAACATGTCCAAAATATATCACCTAACACATTAAACATGAAGAAAATGCATAAATGCATGCGTCGCGGTATTTTAATATCAAAATAAATGCATAATATAAATTTAATTAAATTAACTAAACTAAACTAAATAACTACACTAAATTAAATAAATTGAATTGAATTATCTAAATTAAACTACACTAAACTAAATTAAACTAAATTATAAAATTAATTAAATTTATCTTTATACCAAATTAACTATGTTAACTTTATATTAAATTTACTAAACTAATTAAATTTACTAAATAACATAAATAAAAAAAATTAGTTAAATAAAAGAGAGAAGAATCGAGAGACTCTCTTTCCCCTCCCTCTCCCGATCTCATCGAGAGAGACTTTCTTTTCCCCTCTTTCGATCTCTTCTCAGAGAACGAGAGCTCGATCTGAAAGAGAGGGAGGGGGAAGAAGAGCGAGGCGGGGGGAGAGGGAGAAACAGTGACAGAGAGGAGATGGTGACGGTGAGAAGCAGATAATCGCAAGGAGACGACGGCGAGGCAGCTCAGATCTGGATTTGGTTAGCTGATTTTTTTGTTTTTGTTAACAGAGCTCGTATGCTGACTCAGGGCTGACTCGATCCTGACTCGGGCATCTCGGCTGAGTCAGACCGAGTCCATCGCTGACTCGGCCGAGGTGCCCGAGTCATGACCGAGTCAGCCCGAGTCAGGTAAAAATGAAGAAAAACATGTGACTCGCCCGGTATCAGAAAGGTGAAGACCATTCCGATTTTGACTCGGTCGAGTCGGACCCGAAACGGTCGAGTTTTGAACCCTGCTAAGTAGATAGCACTCATATTATCATAATAGACCTTCATGAAGTCGTGCCTGATTCCCAAGTCATCCATCAAGCCCTAAAGCCATATTGCCTCCTTTACAGTGTCTGTTAAAGTCATACTCAGCTTTGTCATCGACAAAGTCACAGTAGATTGTAGAGTACAACCCAACTCACAGGTGCCTGCGACAAAGTAAACACATACTCTGTAGTTAACCGGCGCTTGTCAAAGGTCCCATGTATAATCAGAGTTCACATAACTTGTGCACTTCTGCATACCACGATCATCCTCCTCGAAAATCAACCCAACATCTATGGTATCTTTGATATACTGTAAAATTCATCTTAGACCTAATGACTCTTACGGGATCAAATATATATATATATATATATATATATATATATATATATATATATATTATATATCTTGGTACCATACTCACGGCTTGTGACAAATCTGGTATCGTGCACATCATAGCATACATAAGACTACCACTGCACTGGGTATGGAATATGATAAATATACTCACGCTCATCAATAATTTTCGGAGACATATCAGCTGAAAGTTTGAAATGAGGGGCCAAAGGACTACTCACAGACTTGGCTTCACAACTAATATAGAACTTCTGTAGAACCTTCTACAAGTATGCCTCTGAGTCAGACTCACCTTCCCCCTCATCTCTCTCTCAATCTCCATACCCAACATCCTTCTGCTTCTCTCAGATCACTTATCTCAAACTCAGACGATAGTCGAACTTTCAACTTATCAATCGACGATCTATTAGTAGAAGCTATAAGCATATCATCTACATATAAGAGTAAATAGATATGCTCACCACTCGGTAGCTTGCGAAAATAAACGCATGGGTCATATAAACTCTTGGTGCATGCATCGAAGCGCTTGTACCACTACCTAGGTAACTGCTTCAATCCATAAAGCGACTTCTAAAGTTTACAAATCAATCTCTCCTTCCATGCAGCTCTAAAACCCAATGGCTGAGACATGTAAATCTCCTCCTCAAGATCGCCATGCAGAAAGGAGGTCTTCACATCAAGCTGATCAGCTCTCATAATCATATTGTGCAACAAGTGCCAACAATATACGAATGGAAGAGTGCTTCACAACAGACGAGAATACCTCGTTGTAATTAACACCCTCCCTCTGAGCATAGTCATTGGCTACCAACTGGCCTTGTAGCACACAGTATCATCTGGAGATCCATCCTTCTTTGCAAAAACCCATTTGCATCCAATGGCCTTCTTCCCTTTTGGTAACACAACAAGTTCTCAAGTGTCGTTCACATAAAAAGACTCAATCTCCTTCGTCATAACATTCCTCTATAACTCAGACTCAGAGCTCAAATCTACTTCTCTAAATGTAGATGGAACACTATCTTCCACGACCTTCACTGGAAGTGCATAGGCTACCACCATATCAGAAAACCATGCCGGCTTTCGTATATTCCTCTTGGGGTTGTGTGCTGTAATAGAATCCTTAAACTGACCTTTGGCTTCGGATCCTCAATAATATCTTCTGTATCTTCTTCTCATGTACATGATGCTTATACTGTGTCACAACAAATCGCATCCTAAATGATACAAAACTATCTGGAGATGGTGGAGATGCATCACTCTCCACCCGCTGTGATATTCCCTTGGTCTGGCCACTCTCTACCTGCTGAGAGCTCGAAGTCTTAAACATATAAGACTCATCAAAAGTGACATTCCTGCTCAGAACTCTTTCAGTATTCAGAGTGTCATAGCTTGTAACATTTCACTCCTCTTTGAACCCTAAGAACATGGCGACCTTTCTTGCTCTAGGCTCCAACTTCTCATCACTCACATGATAATAAGCTAGACAATCAAATACTCTAAACATATTATAATTTGAAGCAGCCTTGCTTGACCACATCTCCATCAGAGTCTTACCTCCTATCGAAGACAATGATAACCTATTAATGAGATAGCTAGCATACATCATTGCGTCTGCCCAAAATATCTTGTTCAATCCACTGTTAGGCAACAAGCATCGTATCTTCTCCAGCAAAGTACGGTTGAATCTTTCTGTCACCCCATTCTGCTGCGGAGTCTCTCGAACTGTGAAGTGTCTCTTAATGCCTCATTACGACACAACTGCGGAAACAAATCACTCTTGTACTCTCCTCCATAATCGAACCTGAGTATCTAATTTTCCTGCCTCTCTGCAACTCCATTCTCTTTCTCCACTCCACAAAGATACCTAGGACTTCCCTCTTTTGAGGCATGGTGTAAACCCAATTTTGCCTAGGGTAATCATCAACAAAGGAGATAAAATAATATTTTCCTCCAAGAGGTGCATTCTCAGAGGGTCCCCAAACATTTGTATGCACATAATCAAGAATCTCTTGGTACGGTCAATAGCGGTGTCAAACTTCACTTTGGTTTTCTTGCTTAATACACAATACTCACAGAATTTCAGTTGCAGGTCTTAGCACCCTTCAATAAGCCTTGCTTAGTCAAAGCTTGCATGGACTTCTCACCCGCGTAACCAAGTCTCAAGTGCCACATCTTGGTAGCATCTTTATCCAATTCAATTGAAGCTGCCATAACACTTGTGACTGTACTACCCTTCAATACAAGTTCTTGTCTCTAGCACCCTTCGTCACAACCATGGACCCCTTCGTGATCTTGAGAATACCATTCTTCATAGTCACTGAGCTCTTTGACTCCACAGCTCCAACTGAGATAATACCCTTTTCATCTGAGAAATATATCTCACATCTGTCAAGTCTCTAATCACGTCATTCAAACATCTTGATCTGAATGGTACATATCCCAACCATTTGACATGCATCATCATTTTGCATAATTACCACACGTTATTCAGCTTAAGATAGAAAATCATTTTTTCTGGGACATGTGATAGGTAGCCCGTATCCAATAACCACTCTGACGCATCTGAGTAGCATATATGTAACACCCCGCTCCCGAATACGTACTTAGTTGCGTATTCATATTTTCTGATCGTATTTTGATTTACTTCCTATATTGTATTGTATTATGAATTATTTATGTGATCGTTTTGCCGTGGATTCAGATTCGTGACTCGGAGTCAGCCCTGGTCTGAACCGGGGGACCGATCCTAGAGTGTTGCTCGATTTGGACTTCTGGTATTCTGATTTGATCGAATTCAGTTTCAAATATCGTTTTCTAATATTTAAATTTTCTATGATTTTCTGAAATTTTCTGACTTAAAGTTGGAATTCTTCAAAACCGGTGTCGACCAATACCGCTGCTCGATTCTCGGATTTTTAATTTACAAACGGGGTTGAAATTCTAAAAACGGCTTTCCTGTAACTTTCTTAAAATCACATTTTCTATCTAAATACTTTTTCTGAGAATTTTCTAAATTTATCAAAATTCCTTGGGATCTGGTGTCAGCCAGTATCACTGGTTGATTCCAGGAATTTTAGTTTACAATTGGAATTAAATTTCTGAATTTCGCTTTCATATTTCTTCTTAGAATTATATTTTCTCCTTCAGGCATTTTCTGAGATTTTCAGATTTTATCAAAAATCGGCCGACCCGGTGTAGACCGGTGTCAACGGTTGATTTCTGAATTTTTATTTTGAAAATGGGATTGAATTTTAAAAACCGATTTCACCAAAAATCTTTAAATAATATATTATATTTTTGAGAATTTTTGGGAAGCTTTCTAAGCTACGTAAAATTTTAGACTTTTCGGAGTTTTCGGTGTTTTCCCAGATACCGAAATTTATCCAGATATTTTGCTTTTCTCTTTTTCCATTTTTCTCTCTCCTCGCTAGACGCGAGTTTCACCAACCTGGGTTCAACATTTAATGTGGGATGCTTTCCATACTGCATTTAATGCTTGTCCTGCAAGATCAATTCTGAACCATGCTTTTGTCTTTTCTGTCAAACGCAAATCTCGCGTTTTTCTCCTGGACGCGGATTTTATTCTCGCGTCTAACTTGGTTGCTAGACGCAGGCTTCCTTAAATGGAGACGCAAGTCCCATTGTGAAAGCCTATTTTGTTTTGATAGGATGGCAACATTATAATAATCATATTCCCTTATATAAATACCCCCACTTTCTTCTCTCTCTTTCATTATTCTTTCTTTCTTCTTCATCTCCAACAGCCAACGAAAATGCAGCCCACAAAAAACAGCCCCTTGCCTTCCTTTGGCCGGCCATGCTCACCATTCCAACCTCCATTTCCACCACCAATTCCACCATCTTTCTCTCCTCCATCTCCTCCTTCATTCCAACAACAACAACCATAACACCACCACCACATCACCTTCTTCTTCCTCTCTTTCCACCAAATAACCCATTTTCACCACCACTTTCTCCACCATCTCCACCACCTCATATTCCACCTTGGCCACCAATGACAGTGCTGCTCTTTCCGACGAGCTATTGCTTCGCTCTCCGAAATCCCTTTGCAAAACTCCAAATTTTCCAAATGAGCTAGACTTGCACCCCACTTGATGACTTGGGCTTGGAGCCTTGGCCGCCTTCTCCGGCCAAACTCGGCCGCTGCCGGTGACCGCCGGCTATGGCCGGCCATCCTCCCTTCCCTTCTTTCTTTCCTTCTTTCTTTCTTCTTTCTTCATTTTCCTTCTTTCTTTCTTTCTTTCTTTTCTTTCCTTTATTTCATCCTTGCGTCTTCCAAAACCTCCGTCCCTCTCTCCCCCATCCGTGCGTCTCTCAGTTTCTCATCTCCCTGTCTCTCTCTTTCTCTCTGTTAATTGCTAAACGCGGAGTTCACCCGCGTCCAAGCAATTCCTTAACGCGAATCTTCGCGTTTTGACATTATATATAACGCGGCCTTCGCGTTCTTGTATCGACGCAACGCGGAGCCATGCCCGCGTCTGTGTCCTTCTCGTGTCAACACGACGCGGAGCTCATGCCCGCGTCTGTGTTCTTCTCGTGATAACGCGACGCGGAACCCACGTCTGCGCCCGCGTTCTTCTCATATTATAACTTGAACGCGGGTCTCGAACCTCGCGTTTGTGGCATCTACGCGACGTGACTCCCGCGTCTGCGACCCCAGCGTCTCACTCTCAAACCCGTGTCCCCCTGTACAAACTCTCTTTCCCTGTACACTCTCTCTCCATGGACTTCTCCCTCTAGCCCTCACTTTCTCTCTCCTCTCTCTCATTCTGTTTCTCTCTTGATTTTCTCCTCTCTCTCTATCTCTTTCTCTTTAACGCGTTGACGCGTTGATTTCCTAGATTCCGGAGATCGGGGATTTCACCGTGTTTTCCAAGGATTTAGGCGAGTGTTCTCGCTTTCTTCTTGATTTTCCCATTTCATCGGTCGACTTGTATTATTCACGATTTGTGTTGTTTGAAACTAACACCTTTTCTGCAGGTACCCTTGCCTTCGGGCCTAATCTCTAGGTACGACCTTTGAGTTTTAAAGTCTTCTGGACTTTCTCTATGCTACGCCTGGTAGGTGGATCTAGCGTCAACACTTTACCGCTTGCTCCGTTCGAGTATAGTTACCCCGTGAGCATGGCTTCCCCGTGGTGAGCGGTAGTATGGCGTCATACGCTTGCTGCGACACGTGTGTCTAGCTATGTGTGAGCGATAACCACGCCGAGCGTGATAGCATTTAGTGTTGTACATTAGCTTCACTCTAATTTGCTCAGCTCTGCTTGATTGTGCTCAGCCATTACTCTCACTTACCAAGTACATGCTTGATATGTTAATACTTGACATGCTTTTGCTTGATACCTACCATCTACATGCTAATACCTGATACCTGTCTGTATCACTTGACAACTGATGTGTCATCACCTGACACCCGACTTGCTACTTGGAACTTGCTCCTATTATAACATGACTTATCACTTGCCTCCTGACATATTAATACTTGACGTGATTATCACATTTACGGGGATACTATACTTGTTGTCCTGTATTACATACAGTGACTTGAATCTTGTACTTGTTATCCTGTATTATACATATACAGTGACCTGAATTTATAGTACTCATGTACTCCTGAACTCCTGATCATGTCTTGCACCTGCTATTCCCGTAAATTGACAATTACATAATAAATCATAAGAAAAAGGAACAACTTGCATCGGGTCGGGGGAAACTTGCGGCTATCAATATATGTTCGTGTTTACAGTGGTACTAGGCATGTTGTGTAACTAAAACTTCCGGTCTGACCTGTGGGCCTCCAGGCGACCGAGGGGAGTGCTGGCTCCCTCCTTCTTGGTACCATCTTGATAAGGGCATTCTATAAGACCCTCCTGTAGGCCTTGCGCCGGTTCCATACACCAGCAATGGAACGTCCTGGACCGTGGTCCGGGCATGTACGGGACCCACTGTAAACATTGTTCGTTGATACCCCCGTTGGTTTCCAATAACAACCTTGCTTACTCAGATGTGGATATATGTGCGCTGGGACGCTAGTTCACATATCTAGACATCGGGGTAAGACGAGTAATAATAATAATAATAAAAGATGCCAGCTATGAATCTGTAGTATGCCTTGCCATGTTGCTTGTATCGGATTTTATGTCGGATTTCTAGTTTTATGATTATTATACTATACATGTTCATATCCTGCCTTTCCATTTGTATTCTATTCCACAAGTCTCCTGCTCTTATCTTATCATATCATGAGTCTTCTCTGCTTGATATCATTTGTTGTATATCTACTTGTTCTTGCATGTTGTTCTCACGACACAGTTTTCAATGCATGTTTATAACTTGGATTTATCGATACACATGTGCTTATCCATACTCGCCATCTGGCTTTCGCATCACCACTCGCCGGGAGTTCTGACTCCTCTGGATCCTCATGTTCAGGTCTTGGAGCTTGGAGTGTGTGAATTCTCCCAGTTGCTGATCAGAACGGCGCAGCGGTAGCGTGGATCTCCAGTAGACCATCCAGAGCCCCATCCTTCCAGGCTCCCTTGTTCGGCTCTAGAGTTTTCCTGTTATGACTCTGAGCCGCTATTTTTACTGTTCATACTTGTACATCCTTGTATTCTCGCAATTACGCCATATTGATAATGTATATTATTGTAATATTGTGTCACATCTGGTGATAGTTTTGTAATTGTACTCTATTGTTGGAATGTATAATGCACCACGTGCTTCTGTACTCTGATTCTTGCCTGTACTGATGCTTAGCGTGTATACGTGAGGGTATTTCTGACCTGCGTATATACATCGCAGTGACGTCTCCGTACCCGCCGGATCGGGGCGTTACAATATAGACGATGTAATAGAGAGCGAGAAAGCAAAAGAATCAGAATCATTTTATCTGTGGCGACATTCATTTTTGATGGTTTCACTGACTTCTCCTTCAGTTTATTCTTCTTTTTGAGCTACGAACAATCTTTCTTCCAATGTCTAGTTAGTTTGCAAAATGCACACTGATCTTGAGTCAAATTATGGTTGCCAAATCATGACCTCGATTTCGATCTCCACGATTTTTCTGCTTTGATTTGGACTCCTTTCTCTCACGGTCAATAACTCGCCGATGTGCCATTAAAAGACTCTTTGTCCTTTCATCTCAATTCGAGATTCACAAGAGCGATAGTGACCTCAACATAGCTAAGTGATGTTCTCCCATTTATCAAGGTGAGTACAATGGTCTCATATCCCTCATCGGAAAGAGAACTCAACAATATCAAGGCTTTGTCTTCATCATCGATCGCTACATCCTCATTCACTCGGGAAGCTTCATGTAGTTGTTGATGTTACTACTAATAGAAACTCTCTCTTCAATTGGAAATGATGAAGTCTCCTCTTCAAATTCAAGCGGTTCTCGACGCTCTTCGTCAAGTATTTGCTCGCAAGAGTCTCTCAAATGTTCTTCGTCGAAGTCTCATTCATCACATCATACTCAGATCTTGTGATAAATAAGACCTAATAACTCTGCACGTCGTTATGTTCATTTTCTTTCAAAATCTTCTCTTCTATTTTCACCAGTTTCTCTGCAACTCAAGAAAATACTCCAAATTCTGCGCATTCAACACATCTAGAACTTCGCATCTTCATAATCCAAAGTTGTTTGTTTTGTCAAACTTCACCACATCAATCTTAAATAATAAATAATGAATATTCTATGTGTTCTTTACAACGAAAGACCATTCCCTTCGGATGCTTCTTCGGCCATTTCTACTCCAAATTCCCACAACCAAGCAAGCAAAATAAACTATGGAATAGATCTACAAGATAAAGAAAGGATTTTACCTTCAATTGAAACCCTAAGTAGAGTTTTTAATTGATCTCTTCATCAAAAGATAGAAGATGAGATCCAACACGATAAAAATCCAATTTTATCACCACCGAAGCTTCAGATCTTAAGAATCAAACTCCCAATCAAGATCCACTCCACCAAATGAACCCCAAGTGTAGCCTTGAGCTCTGTACCACTTGTAGGTTTGAAGAGGAGCCAAGAAAACAACACACAAGTGCACAAACACAAGGAGACACAATGCTTTAACGAGGTTCTGCAAGCTTGCCTATGTCCATGGACAGAATAGACAGAGATCTATTGATGATTAAAGAGTTTACAAGAGAAATTGTTTCACAATTTTCTAGGCCTAACAAAATAATGAACACGTCCCTATTATAGAAAAGAGAGGCAAAAACAGACCAGGTCAGTTCCCCATTTGCTGCCTGAACTGACATGCCGGTCGACCGGGCGGTCGATCGACGCAATCTCCTTCACTCTCTGTTAAACATTAGAGAGTAGGCACCACTTTATGTTAAATCTCATAGAGTGAGTCGGTCGATCGGGTGGTTGACCGACATTGGCATCGTCACTCTCTCTTAAATCTCAGAGAGTGGATCAGTCGACCGACATTACTCAATGTGCAAATTGTGTGCACGTCGGTTGACTGCCTGACTGGTTGCCCCGGCTTGCTTCTGATTGCCTGCAACTTTAATCTCCTCTCTCTCATCAACAAGAATTAAAAAACTCTGGGTTCTAGATTTTGATTCTCTCCCTACATCACTTATAAGTGGCAGTAGTTAAATTGGACTTTGAGGTCCAGGGGCTCAAACGCAAAACTTCTCATCATATTTTGGCTTCCCTACATCTGGATCTTGAATGCAAGGTTATACTGTCTCTGAATGTTAACTTGGTCCAGAATTGAAGACGGCTGTGTCATAAAACGATGATGACTGAAGCTTAGTCTACTTCAGTGTTGATCTTAGTCTAATTCCAATTGTTTTGTTCCCATCTAAATCAATAGATATCAGCGACCAGGACTCTCTATGTAAGTCAGATTTTACACAAAATCTTGAAATTTTGGCTTGGTATCAAGTCATGAGCTCCCATTACCTGTGGCATTTTCACAAACATGATTCTTGCGCAAGGAACACCCACAATTTAATCTTGATCACAAGGGTTCAACCCTACTACACTCAGTCACAACTTACTAAAGCTCACAATTTTTTCCATTCAACATTGCACAAAGTTTTAACTGCAAATTAAAAAGCTCACCCATGGATTCATAACCAATATGGCTTCTCTGTTGCACTCTCGTCCCTTCAAGAGATTCTATATAATGGAAATCACTTGCCAGTAATCAAAATAAAGAAAAAAGTTTGCTTGTCAACTGAGCATAGAGATCTAGTCCACTTACTTGCTCAATTGCTATTGACTGAAAGAGGGCTTTTTTAGAGTTGTAGGAGGTGAAGGAGAGCAAGGGGAGGAACCAGCGAAAAGCCTTTTGGAAAGCGATCATGTAACAGCTGGCTTTATTGAAAAGTCCGGTGGCTTTTGAAAATCATATTAGAAGTTTTTATTGAAGCCCCTGGATCTCAAAGTCCAATTTGAATGCTGCCACTTATGAGTGTAGTAAAGTAGAATTATTAGTTTGATGCGGTCCCACATAACTTTAACTTTTTTTATCGACTAATCTATCAAGGTAGATGTGAGAAGATCTAAGGGTGGAGAGTGGTGTGTGTAACTAAGCTATTTACTCCCTATGTGTATGTAACCGAATCATATATATATCCTTCTCACTTAAATTTAATACTACGTTATTCAAATACAAGATCCAGTCTGTTGAAGTTGATCTACATTATTTAAGGTAACTAAAAATCAAAAATCAAGTGTTTTGACTACTTTTGCTTATTCATCAAGTAGGCTCAAAATGAACAATCAAAATAGTAAGTTGGTTAGTTTAATAGTGTAGAATATTTGAAACTAACAAAAGTTGGTGTGTGAGAGTTTTTTTAATGTTTAAGGTCATGATCAAATGGTTGGATCGAGAATTTGTATGTCTAAAGTCATAAATTTAAGTAATATGCTACTTTCGGTTGTCCATTTTGTGCCTATTTGATGAATAAGCAAAAAGTAGTCAAAACACTTGATTTTTATTTTTAGTTATTTAAAATAATGTAGATCAACTTCAATGGATTGGATCTATTGATTGCCATAGCATTAAATTTGAGTGGGAAGGATTCATGCTCAAATCTTTCAGGAAGTAGCCAAGTCTATATATATATATATATATATATATATATATATATATATATATATATATATAGAGAGAGAGAGAGAGAGAGAGAGAGAGTATATATATATAGAGAGAGAGACTTGTGTAGTTCCGAAAGGATTCGAGCCCGAATAATTCCCCACTCAAATACCAACATCCGACATTCAAATACAAGATCCACTCCGTTGAAGTTGATCTATATTATTTAAAGTAACTAAAACTCAAAAATCAATTATTTTGAATACTTTTTGTCCATCCCTCAGGCGGCGCAAAATGGACAGTCGAAAGTAGTGAGTTGATTAGATCTATGTCTTTAGACATACAAATTCTCGATCCGACCATTTGATCATGATCTAAACATTTAAAAATTCGTACAGACTAATTTTTGTTAGGTTTCAAATGTTCTCCACCGTTAAACTAATCAACTCACTATTTATGCCATCCGTTTTTCTCCTACTTAATGCATGAGCAAAATATATTTAAAATACTTGATTTTTGGTTTATAATACTTGAAATAATATAGATCAATTTCAACTGAATGGATCTTGTATTTGGATGATGTATAGTTGTATTTCAGTGGGAAGGATTTGGGCTCGAATCCTTCTGAAACTACACAAGTCTATCTCTCTCTTTGCACACACACACACACACATTTAGTTATTTTGATTTAACGCCTAAAAAATCTTTGTATTTTGATATGGCCCAAAGAAATCTTTAAGTCACTTCCAGTGTCACTCAAATGACTGAAATTCCCCAAAAATGACGTAAGAGAAGCTATGAACAAGATGCAGAATTGGGTTGTATATGGAAACAACATGAGGACTTCTGGGGACTATATCAAAATGAGATAGATCTTTTGGGTATATGAGAAAAAAAAAAAAACCCTTTTAATTTTTTTTAGTGTGTGGTACTGTATGAACAATATGGAACTTATTCAAGGTTGGGCTAAGGCATTTTGTCCTTCAGAAGGTTTAAAATTCTATGTTGAAACTGATTGTGTTGGAAATTAAGTTCAGACCGGACCAAGGAACAAATATGTTATGATTGGTTGTAAGTGTCTTTAGTTGGAAATTAACTTAGTAAACCAAACCAAGGAACCAATGGAGGCAATTGAACCGAAAATGTCTAATAAATCTTTTGTGGATTTAATTCAATTTTTTTTAAAGATTTCTCTAAATCATTGCCATGCCACTTCTAGTTCTGGCTACTGTCACTTCATTTAAGGGCGTCAAATATCAACAGACCAGTTGACCAGAGAATGGCCCAAAGATGCAGTTAAAATTTTGAATTTGCAGTGTTGTATATCAGTTTGCCTGCATAGGGCGGTTTATTTAGATTTTCTGACTGAAGGATTGAGGTCAAAAGTTTTTGCTCACAAGTGCAAATTGATTTGTAATGATAACCCACCATTTGTGGTCATGCATCTTATCTCACGCTGCTTAGATGTGATTCGATGTGATTCGCTCTCTTTTCATCAAGGTTGTTGAACTATCCTAATGTTTTAGTAAAAACTCTTTTCCTTGTCTTACATGCAGTAATTGTCTTGGTTGCAGACGTATTCCGAGTCACGGGGCCACAATTTCATGCTTAATGCGACATTCAATGAGATTGATATTGCCAAATATGATGGATTAATTCTCCCTGGAGGGCGAGCACCAGAGTATCTTGCGATCGATGAATCAGTTTTGAATATAGTGCGCAAGTTTCAGGACAGTAGAAAGCCAATTGCATCCATTTGTCATGGACAGCTGATTCTAGCAGCTGCAGATGTGGTGAAAGGTCGGAAGTGTACTGCATATCCTTTAGTAAAGCCAACTCTAATTGCTGCAGGTTCTCATTGGGTAGAGGCAGAGACGATGGCTCAATGTACTGTTGATGGTAATCTTATAACTGGAGCAACATATGAGGGGCATCCTGAGTTTATCGAACTCTTCTTTAAGAGCACTAGGTGGCTCCATAACAGGATCAGAAAAAAGGATTCTGTTTCTCTGCGGGGTATGTCTTCTATATATCTATTTCTGAACTAATATCATCATGCTAGACCATAATTTTACTATCCTCTTCATCTTTTTATCTACTTCGTCTGCCATTTTCTGGATCCAAGTACATTTTACTACCAAAGCAATGACAAAACAAAATTAATTTTTGTATGGATTAGTGTACCATCAGTGTGTTAAGTTTTCCGGTATCATAGGATTGTCACAAGATGTTTTTGTGGAGCATAAAGGACTATTATATTGCTAGACTTTAGGAGATATACAAGTACAATGTCTTTCAAAAGTACTCTATAAAGTATCAACATTGTGTTATTATTCTCTTTTGGTACAATGGTGAATTATTGATGAGGACATGGCATCAGAGCGCCCGAGGGGGAGATTCGATCGCATGTATCAGCGCAAGAGGCGTCGAGCTGCTTCTATTTGGATTTAGTTGGAGTCTGTATTTTTAAATGGAGTCTGTATTTTTTTAGTATTATTCATCTTATTTATTTTCAGTATTTAGTATCACATCGGTTGCGTGGAAAAACTCCAGTTTTGTAAGCCTAATTAGGCTTTGATTGAAATAAATGAATAATGCACTCTTGATAAATACAAATTATTGGATATTTCAGATTGAAATTTCATCCTAAAATCGGATTGTGAAACCCCTTTTCAAATAGGAAGAGTGTGAAACTCTATCCTCTCTATCCCTTATCCCTTTACTCAAATCTAATCCACAAAAATCATATTGATTACAATCCTTCTCCCTGCCCTCCAATTCAAGACCGCAAGCAATTAAAAAAAAAGAACCTGTTTCAATTTCTCCCTGTTCTTCACTGCCGCCCTCTCTCTGCCTGAGCCGCCAGCACAAGAAGAGGGCCCAAGTCTATTACTTCTTGATCCAATCACAAATTCAAATCCAATTTGGTTACAAGGTAATTTCTCCACCCCTTGCTTTCTTTCTCCATTGCGTGAACAAGCCTTGCTTTGGCCCAAGGAAAAAAATATGAAGCCAAATCCCAACCTCTTCTCTATACAACAACAGCCCAAGGAGTCCCACACACTGCCCCTTCACCCTACTGCTTTCCCCATTTTCCCCTTCTTGTGTGAGCAAACACAAGGCCTTCAAGGTCACCACATGTTGCCCATTTCCCCCACGCATGAACAACCCTTGCCCTCCGCCATCCTCGATGTCAATCAACACAATCAATCAGAAGTTGATTAGCAATCCAGTCAATCTGCAAACAACAAGAAAGACTTAAGTTTAATAAAGTCAAGTTCAATTGCAAGATCGACAGCAACTACAATAACGGAAATCCGAGAACGTGGCTTCTCGGCATGTAACTTCTATTTTTCCGTATATTAGTTTATTGTTAATTACACCATTTATTTTGTCTCTAGTTTATTATCATAATTGCTCTGTTGTCCACAAAATTATTGGTGAGTTGTGTGATTCTGCATGCTTTTGCATTTTACTATTCTGTATTGCGAGTAAGATTCCTTCTATGTAACTAAGTATTGCGGAGTGGTTGCGACGGTTGGAATTATCCACATTGCGAGTATTATATTTTGTCACCACCTTCTTGTCATATCATTAGTTTTATGTTTGCTCCTACCTAAAGATCGTGTTTGTAGTGAGACGTCGTAAGTTTAACTTTATCACTGATTTCTGACATAATCAGCACCCCGTTTCACATCATTTGGTATCAGAGCATGGTTTAGATAGGAAAATTTGCATTAGCATATAGTTAGGACTCTCATTTATTTTTACATATATTTTAAAAAAAATTGTTCTACTTGCATTCATCTAAATCTTGTTAGTGCATGCCCACCCGTAGTGGACACCCCTATTTGCTAGGAAAGTTTAGTGAGTCAGGCATAACAACTATGGATTCCCAGCAACTCGTCAATGCAATCGCTGCTATACAAGCCCAACTAGCCAACTGACCCAAACTGCAGCCCAGATTGGAGATAGGTTAGGTGGAGTTGAAAATCGTATCGAGAACCACAATGAACATGAAGGAGAACGTAATCAAATGGTACCATACCAAGGACGCGGTGAGCGAGACCCTGATAGTCAACTTTTAAAAAGTATCAAGATCGATGTCCTAACATTCGATGGACGTTATGATCCACAACTTTTTCTTGATTGGACTCAACAACTTGACAAGTACTTCATGTGGTACGATCTCACTGGCTAGCTTGACCGGTTAATTTCATTACTGCAAACTTAACTTTTTGGGAACCGGTCAAGCTAGCCAGTATTGGACTAATTTGGTGAATATGCGTGTTGCTCGTGACTAAGAACCATTCGATATCTGGAGAAGAATGAAAGATGAGCTTAAAGGAAAGTATGTGCTGCCATCATTCAGTGCCCGTCTCATGGACAAGTGGCACCGATACACTCAAGGCAACAAATCGGCACAGGAGTATGTGGAGAAGTTTGATGAGTTCCTCATCAGATGCAACGCCATTAACACTGAAGGGCAAGCTCAAATCGTGTCTAGGTTTAGAGTCGGACTTAGGGAAGATTACAAACTGAACTTTTGGCTCGTGAAATCACCGAGCTCGAAAAAGCCTACGCGTTAGTCCAAGATTTAGATGCGGCCAAATCTAGTTCTGTTTCTAAGAGTCATATACAAACAACTAGGCCCAACTCGGGTTCATACTCCAACCGCTTTCAAAGTCAAACGTCTTCCCACAATGTAGATACTAAAGGCAAGAGTATCGATAATAAAAGCAAAGACACTGATAGAGAGTTCTATAAGCTGACTCCCACAATTAAATGTTACAAGTGCCGGGGATACGAGCATGTAGCTGCCAATTGCCCAATTCCGAAATAAATTGCCTTAGTTAATGGGGAACCTGAAGTAGTATCAGAATCGGAATCTGAGGAATTTATTTTCTAGGGAGAAGAAGAAGAGTCTGATATAGACGATGATACCACAAGTGATAGCATTGGTCTTAACTGCATTCAACCAATGACGTCGAGTCATTTATCCGTCGTCAGATGTGCCCTATCTCAACCCAAGGAGAAAGATGACTGGTGACGATCATCCATGTTTCACATCATTATGAAAATTGGCGGTACGAGCTGCAAGATAATTATAGATAGTGGAAGTTATATTAATGCTGTGTCGTCTACAGTAATTGTCAAAATTGGCCTGAAGGCTATACCCCATCCACATCCCTATAGAGTAACATGGATTAACTCTTTAGCACTAGAAGTGAAGCAGAAATGTCTTGTCCCAATTGATTTCGGTCTCTACAAGGACAACATTTGGTGCAATGTCGTATTTATGGATGTGGGTCACGTTATCCTTGGACGACCATGGTTATACGACAAGGATGTTATCATTTACGGTCGGTCGAACATGTGTCAATTCAAACACGAAGGAAAGAAGATCAAGTTGTTACCTCGTGAGCCTAAGGCTGAATCATCTGAATATAAGCCTACTACAGTGAAAAAAAAACTAACGGTATCAGCTTGATTACGGCAAAAACTTTCAGTCAAGGTGTAGAAAAAGGAGCTCCTTCGTGATCCTCGCGACCAAGAAAATTACTAAGGAAGCCAACACGCGATCCCTCCCGAAGTCACACCAATAATTGCGGAGTTCGCTGATGTGTTTCCTGAAGACCTCTCAGACAAGCTTCCACTGATGCGTGATATACAACACGCTATTGATATAGTCCCAGGAGCTAGTCTTCCCAACTTGCCCCACTATAGGATGAACCCCACCGAGCATGTCGAACTCAAGAGGCAAGTTGACGAATGATGAGAAAAGGTTTCATCCAAGAGAGCATAAGTCCTTATGCGGTGCCCGCCATCCTAACGTCTAAAAAAGACGGATCTTGGCGTATGTGTGTGGATAGCCGTGACATCAACAAGATAATGGTTAAATACCATTTCCCCATTCCTAGAGTGGACGATATGTTGGATATGATGTCTGGTGCCACTATTTTCTCCAAAATTGATCTCAAAAGTGGTTATCACCAAATTCGCATCCGTCCCGGAAATGAATGGAAGACCGCCTTTAAAACGAAGGATGGGTTGTATGAGTGGATGGTCATGCCTTTTGGATTGACCAATGCTCCGAGTACTTTCATGAGAGTGATGACGCAAGTACTACGTCCATTTATAGGCAAATTCTTAGTGGTGTACTTTGACAACATCCTCATATACAGCCAATCTTGTGAGCAACACCTCGACCATTTACGTCAAGTTGTTCTGTATTGAGGAAGGAAGAGTTGTATGTTAATCCTAAGAAGTGCACTTTTTTCTCTTCACAAGTTCATTTCCTCGGATTTGTAGTATCTGCTGATAGAGTTTTTGCGGATCCTGAGAAGATCAGAGCCATTGAGGAATGGCCCGAGCCTAAGACGATACGTGATGTAAGAAGTTTTCACGAACTTGCTACCTTTTATCGTCGGTTCATTAAAGAATTTAGCACTGTCATGGCTCTAATCACCGACTGTTTGAAGAAGGAAGAATTTAATTGGTCTCATGCTGCCACGAAGGCATTTGTTGAGATCAAGAAGAGAATGGTCAGCGCTCCTGTTATGCGTCTCCCTGATTTTTCTAAAGTCTTTGAAGTAGCGTGTGACGCATCAGGAATTAGAATAGGTGGAGTCCTCGCTCAAGAAGGTCATCTAGTGGCTTACTTCAGTGAGAAACTGAATGATGCCCGACAACGATATTTCACTTATGATAAAGAATTCTATGCGGTGATTCAGGCACTTCGCTATTGGCGACATTACCTTTTGCTGCATGAGTTCGATCTCTTCTCTGATCATGAGGCCCTGAAGTACATCTACTCTCAAAAAAAGCTGAACGCGCGACATGGACGATGGATTGAGTTCCTTCAAGACTACACGTTCACTCTACGCCACAAAGCGGGAGTAGAAAACAAAGCGCTGATGCTCTCAGCCGTCGTATTTTCATTTTGACCAAGATGTCCACAGTGGTGAACGGCTTTGAGAAGATAAAAGTGAATACGAGACGTGTCCCGATTTTTGCGACATATACGCCATATTGATAGATGGATCGACCCAATAAGTGGATGGTTATACCCTACATGATGGGTATCTCTTTTTAGGCCGAAAGTTATGCATCCCAAGAACCTCCCTTAGAGAATTTCTTATGTGGGAATTGCATGCTAGTGGTCTAGCCGGGCATTTCAGGAATGAGAAGGCCATAGAAGTCGTTGAGTATTGGTTCTATTGGCCAGGGTTGAAACGTGACGTTGCCAAACATGTTGGAAGGTGTCACACCTGTCAACTCGCAAAGCAAAAGAAACAGAACACCGGTTTGTACACTCCACTACTGGTCCCAAATTGCCCATGACAGGATGTTAGTATGGACTTTGTATTAGGACTCCCGAAAACTCTTAGAAAGCATGATTCAGTCCTAATTGTCGTGGACCGCTTTTCTAAAATGGCCCACTTCCTGCCTTGCTCTCGTACTTCTGACGCCTCTAGAGTGGCCAAAATCTTTTTTAATGACGTCGTTAAACTGCACGGTCTGTCTAAGACCATTGTGTCCGACAGAGATGTTAAGTTTACTAGTTATTTCTAGGAGACCCTTTGGCACATGTTAGGGACGAAATTGAAATTCTCCACTGCTTTTCACCCTCAGACCGACGGCCAAACCGAGGTTGTGAATAGAAGTCTAGAAAATTTACTGCGTACCCTTGTTGGCGAACATATTGGAAGTTAGGATCTAAAGTTGTCTATTGTCGAGTTTGCATATAATTCATTAGTTAATAGGACAACAGGTAAAAGTCTACATAAAATAGTATATGATTTTAGGCCTAGGCAGCCTATTGATCTCATTCCCATGGTTGACCATTATAGTCTCTGAGTCTGCATCCTCTTTTGCCACGCATATGCATGAGTTGCACAAAGTCATCAGTGATAAAATTAAACAAAGCAACTTTGACTACAAGCTACGAGCTGATGTTAGGAGAAAATTTAAAACTTTTGATATTGGCGACCTTGTGATGGTCCGGATTCGTCCGGAACGGTTTCCTCCGGGGACTGCTAAAAAATTACATGCTCGTAGTGCTGGACCATCAAAATCTCAACAAAACTTAATGACAATGCATATGTTATTGATCTTCCTGAAGATTTTAGAATTAATCTTACTTTCAATATTGAGGATCTAGTAGAATACAAGGGTCCAAATTTTAACCCCAGCAACTCATTGGTTGATGAGCCTACCCTTGAGCCCTTTTCTGAGGGACCCCCACTTCCACCACTCTCAGATATCAGTCCTAATACAACAGAGAATATTGATAAAATTCTCGATGATGAAATTATCTCTCCACAAGAGATGGTGGAACTCAACGGTATCTGATACGCTGGAAAGGGAAGTCACCTGCTGAAGACACGTGGTTGGATCATAGTGAGTTGCAGCAGATTGATCCAGATCTGTTGGAGTACTATGAGAGCTCCTTCACACGTGACTCGACAGAGTTGAGTTCTCTCCCACCTGGGGAGAATGATGAGGACATGGCATCAGCGCGCCCGAGGGGCAGATTCGATCGCGTGTATCAGTGCAGGAGGCGTCGAGCTGCTTCTATTTGGATTTAGCTGGAGTCTGTATTTTCAGCTGGAGTCTGTATTTTTTTAGTATTATTCATCTTATTATTTTCAGTGTTTTAGTACCACATCGGTTGTGTGAAAAAACTCCAGTTTTTTGTAAGCCTATTTAATTGGCTTTGATTGAAATAAATGAATATTGCACTCTTGATAAATACAAATTATTGGATATTTCAGATTGAAATTTCATCCTGAAATCGGAGTGTGAAACCCCTTTTCAAATAAGAAGAGTGTGAAACTCTATCCTCTCTATCCCTTATCCCTTTACTCAAATCCAATCCACAAAAATCATATTTGATTACAATCCTTCTCCCTGCCCTCCAATTCAGGACCGCAAGCAATTAAAAAAAACCCTCTTTCAATTTCTTCCATGTTCTTCACTGCGCCTTCTCTCTGCCTGAGCCGCCAGCACAAGAAGAGGGCCCAAGTCCATTACTTCGTGATCCAATCACAAATTCAAATCCAATTTAGTTACAAGGTAATTTTCTCCACCCCTTGCTTTCTTTCTCCATTGCGTGAACAGGCCTTGCTTTGGTGCATCAGTATCCATTAGAGAAAAAAAAATCTGAAGCCAAATCCTAACCTCTTCTCTGTATACAACAACAGCCCAAAGACTCCCACCACTGCCCCTTTACCCTACAACTTTCCCCATTTTCCCCTTCTTGTGTGAGCAAACACAAGGCCTTCAAGGTCACCACATGCTGCCCATTTCCCCCACGGATGAAAACCCTTTCCCTCCGCCATCCTCGATGTCAATCAACCCAATCAATCAGAAGTTGATCAGCAATCCAGTCAATCTGCAAACAACAAGAAAGACTTCAGTTTAACAAAGTCAAGTTCAATTGCAAGATCGACAACAACTACAATAACGAAAATCCAAGAACGTAGCTTCTCGGCAGGTAACTTCTATTTTTTCATATATTAGTTTATTGTTGATTTCATCATTTATTTGTCTCTAGTTTATTATCATAATTGCTCTGTTGTCCACAAAATTATTGGTGAGTTGTGTGATTCTGCATGCTTTTGTATTTTACTATTCTGATATTGCAAGTAAGATTCCTTCTATGTAACTAAGTATTGCGAGTGGTTTGTGACGGTTGGAATTATCCACATTGCGAGTATTATATTTGTCAAAAACCATTTTGCCATATCATTAGTTTTATGTTTGCTCCTACCTAAAGATCGTTGTTTGTAGTGAGACGTAAATTTAACTTTATCACTGATTTCTGACATCATCAGCACCCCGTTTCACATCAATTATACTTGCAATTAAAGTATTACATGATCAGAAGGATAAAAAAAAAAAACAACAACAACAACGCTAAAGCTTTTATGCCATACTTTATGAGGTTGGCTTTGAAGCAATATTCAAGATTATATTTTAAGATGGCTAAATTATAAGAAAGTTAGAAACTACCATGAAGTGATGATGAGAAGATAAAGAGAAACGGAGACACTTCATGTTGAGGGTTAAGGAATAGAGGATTTGTGGTGGTAGTGAGGATTGAAGGAAAAGGGGGATTGGGCTAGATAAAGTGAAGGAAGCGATTAAGGTTCATTTTATACTGTGTGTAATGAGAGGAAAAGCGTAGATTTTGTAGAGTGCTATTAGTTGTATTGCAGTTTTAACTTTTTACAGAATAAAACCCTAATTTATTTTAGCAAATTAGGAGTTGAATGAGATGACAAAAAGGTCATTTTTTGTGAAGCTTAGTATAGGGCTAATTCTATAATATTAGTTTTCTAGTCGGTGGTTAAGTGAGTGTATGCAGAGTCCACATTAGCTTCATTAGAACGTTGCTTGTAATCTCTTGCGGTATCTCGAGGAGGCTTTTGGTAAAGAGTTGTATTCTCGTCTTTCTCTTTTGGATATTGTGAGTACTTTTGATGCTAATTAGCAAGTGATCCTATTGATCTCCGTTTGATTATTAGTTATTATACTTCTGTTAGTGGTATTGACATGGAGGAGTAAAAAGCAAAATTTGTTGTCAGCTTCAAAGCCAGAGAATAGAGTCATGGCTCATATGACTTGTAGTTGATGTAGACTCACTCTTTCTTCGTGAAATGGACGTCGTTTGGAGCAAGCCGACATGATAAATTATGACAATCAAGTTATGTATATTGTCGATAATCCTTCTTTTATGAGAGGTTACAAAAGCATATTGAAGTTGACTCATAGTATGAGAGACATAGTGATGCAACATCAAAGTGTCATTTCGATTGTTAGGTATAGTTGTCAGTTTCATGATATCTTTACTCAAGTCTTACCTAGAAAGAGCTCTTTTCTTTGTAGCAAGTTAGACATGATTGTCATCTATGCTCCCGTTTTAGGGAGAATATTAGTATATTTGTAATATTACTATATTAGTTAAAGTGGGGGTTTTTCTTCTTTTGTAGTTCTCTGTTCCTATTAGGACATGCACTGTTTTTTATGTTCTATGAGAGAGACATTACTAATCATCGGGCGCAAAGTGTCTTCTTTCCATCTTTGTCTCAACACTAGTATTTAGCAAATTTGGATGCACAACATATTTTCTTGGGAGGGGAATGCCTCCACCTAGATTTTCATGAAATCTCTTTCCCCTTTACTTCTGTTCAAGGAAAATTTGCCCGATTGTCTTTCTCATCTCCTTAGCCGTCTTATGATACTTTTAGACATAATGAGGCATTGTTTTTTTTTATAAATTCTCACGCCATATTTAAAGTGACTTATCAATTATCACGGAAAAAAGTTGCCGTCGTCACAGTGTTATTTCACATAATTGCAGTTTATGTATGAATTTTTTTTTTTACAATAATTGTGGTCATAATATATCTATCTTTTCTTGTAATCCATCTTTTTAATAAATCCATTTCTCATAATTGTCTCCTTTTCTGCTTGTCATGTGATTTGTTGGAAAATATCTATTTTTATTAGAAAAAAATTTTATGCATCTCAGTACATGTGCTCTCAATAATTTTGTGAAAAGTAATCTACCTTTTACCTAAACTGTAGGCAAGTTTAATGACTAGTTAGAATATAAATATATCACCCTCAACCCGCATCATAAATTCGGAGTCTTGGTGTAGCGGAAAGTACTTCAATATGGTATGAGAGCAACCCAGATTCAATTCTCACTAGCTGCACATTTAAAACAATGAATTTAAAAAAAAAATGCTACGCAAAAGCCTAGGTTTAGGCCTATAAAAAAAAGGTGCTCGACCTATGGGGTGTATGTGTGTGTTGGAATGTAAAATAAATAATTACCACAACACTTGCTATAACTTTGGAGTTTTGGTGTAGTGGTAGGGACTTTAATATTTACTTTTGTCACAACAGTGTTCTCGAGAACTCTTTACACTAATCTAAGAATAGTGGTGGACTTACTGAATTAAAGAGAGACAATTTTCATATGAGAGCCAGATATATTAAACTAAAAAGGAGATAGAGACATGTTGGATTAAAAGGTTTGCATACTGAACTAAAATGTAGATAGTATAAAATAAAGGCAGATATTTTACGTATAGATATAATTATTTTAAATCAAAGATGGAATATTAAATTTTAAAAATAGAAGTAGATAGTTTATATGTAAATGTAAATGTAGGCATTTTAAAATTGAAGGTAGATTGTTTAAAATTAGAGTAGATAATTTTTATGTAAATTTAGACATTTTAAAGATAAATTAGACATTTTAAAATAAAGATAGATCGTTTACATATAAACATGGGTGTTTTAGAAATAAAAGTGAGTGGTCTAAAACTAAGAATAATTAGGAAAAGATTGATAACTTAAAGTAAAAACTACAATTTACTACTCATCCAAAAATTGTTAAGAAGATTCTTAAACATAATTAAGCTAAAAGAAAATAGAACACAAATAAAACTATAGTACTCTGATAATCTAAAACATCAAACTCAATCATGGGCATTCTGACATTCTCTTTCTCGTGTACACTATAAAATCTCCATGATCCACATCAAAAAACCGTTTATCTGGTGCTGAGATAGGTTTGCTTTGGGTCCTTTTAGCTATGATTTGTTCGTACTTACATTTTGATATTATGATATAAATTTTCTGGTCTCTTTTGCGCATTTATAGAACGAGAACTGCTCAGTTCCAGGTTTTATTGTATGTATGCCTAACTTATTTTTTAGCCCTATTCTTAGGATGGGAGTTACCAGATTCTTTTCTTGATGGCTACTTTTATTTATAAACTATATTTCTTTCGGTAAATTATAAAAGAAGCAACAACAACAACAAAGCCATTTGTCCCAAGTATTTTGGGTAGGCTACATGAACCAAAAGAGAATTACGCCGGATCTGGCATATGGATCAGCTTTCTTCACTCATTCCTATTGAGCAATATGCCTTCACTAAGACCTTTAGTCTCTATATATTGTCGTATTACCTCCTTCCATGTTTTCTTCGGTCTCCCCTGTGCTCTTTTGACTTGCTCTAAATTGATACGCTTTACTCGCCGGACTGGCGCATCTGTAGGTCTACGTCGTACATGACCAAACCATCGTAGGTGGTTTTCTCTCATCTTCTCTTCTATAGAGGCTTACACCTATTTTAGTACGAATATTCTCGTTCTCACTTTATCTCTCCGCGTGTTACCACACATCCAACGAAGCATGCGCATCTCTGCTACACTCATCTTCTAGGCATGATATCTCTTATAGCCCAACATTCTGTGCCATATAACAAAGCTGGCCTAATAGCAGTCCGATAAAACTTTCCCTTCAATCATAACGGAATGTTATGATCACATAAAACTCATGTTGCGCTCCTCCATTTCAATCAGCCAGCTTGGAACTTATGGTAGACATCGCTATCGATCTCCCTATCCTTTTGAATAATAGAATCCAAGTACTTAAAATGACTGCTCATCGGTATTTTTTCTCCATCTAGTCTCACAATAATATAATCTCGAATTTTCTGTTTACTGAATTTACACTTCATATACTCTGTTTTGGTCCTACTTAATTTAAAACCTCGAGATTCTAGAGTTTGCCTTCATAACTCCAATTTGACATTTATCTCAGCTCTCGTCTCATCGACTAGAAACAATATTATCAGCAAATAGCATACACCACGGGATCTTATCCTGAATAGCTCTAGTAAGCTCATCCATCACTATGACAAATAAGAATGGACTCAATGAGTCAATGCAGATCCTTGATGCAATCCAATTGTGATAAAAAAAAATCACTTGTTATGCCTCCAAAAGTTCTGACATTTGCCACTACTCCATCGTATATATCCTTGATTATGCCAATATATTTAATGGAGACTCTCTTTTCATCAATGTCCACCATAATACCTCTCTTGGCACATTATCGTAAGCTTTTTCTAAATCAATAAAGACCATATGTAAATTTCTCGTCCTCTCTCGAAATCGCTCTATAAGTTGACGAAGCAAATGAATAGCCTCTGTCGCCGATCGCCCCGGTATGAACCTAAACTGGTTCTCTGATATTGTAATATTGTGCCTTAACATGTATTCAATTACTCTTTCCCAAAGCTTCATGGTGTGACACATGAGTTTTATTTTACGATAGTTTGAACAACTTTGGATATCACCCTGTTTTTTTTATAGAGGGAGGTATTAAGATACTCTTCCTCCACTCATTTGGCATCTTTCTAGTTTGCCAGATCTTGTTAAAGAGGTTTGTCAGTCATCTCACTCTCACCTCTCCTAAGCATCTCCATATCTCAATAGGAAATTCCATCCGGGCTAACAGCTTTTCTTAACTTCATCTTCTTTAAGGCCTATTAACTTCAGATTTGCTAATTCTGCACATATAATTATAGTTCATATCCTCACACTGAATGGTAAGGTCATCCGAGTAGAACTACCATTGAACAATTTGTCAAAAGACTCTCTCCATCTTTCTTTGATTTCTTCGTCTCGAACTAAAACCTTCTGATCCTCATTTTTGACACACCTCACAGTATATACGTCTCTAGTCTTTCTTTTCCTTATTCGAGCAATTCTATATATATATATATATATATCCTTTTCAACTTCTTTGGTGTCCAATTCTCACACTTCTTGAAATCACCTAGAGAGGGGTGAATAGGTGACTTGCTAATCTAATGGTCAACTAATGCAGAATTACAAAACTAATTGCAACATACTTAGTGTAACCAAAGAGTGTAGCCGAATTCCCAGTGAAGGGCTCTGGACTAACTCCTCTGAATTCCTCTAAATAAGAGTTGAGGTGCTATGTAAAGCTCTCTGGTTAAACACAAATATGGGCACACACAAACAACACAAGCATGTATATGATATGACAATATGAATCAAAGCACAATGTAAGAGAGAGTTAGAGAAAGTAGATCAATCGCAAACACCAAGATATGTTCCAAGGTTCCAGCACACAGCTCTACGTCCCCGCCTTCACAAAGAAGGATTTCCACTAACTCATCCACACAGGACTTCCCACACAGGGAACCTCCACTGAGGATTTGGGGCAAATACAACCGGGAGTACACAACTCCTCTCTCAACCAATACAACCTCTCACTAGAGGCAAGGCACAAACAAATCACCTCTACACTTAGAGGGATAGCACTTAGCCAAACAACAAATCAATCACCTCACACTTGAGTGATTCCAACACAATCTCCACCTCTCACTAGAGGGAGCCAAATATCACTTTCATTATCACCTCACACTTGAGGGATAACAACTCAATCACCTCTCACTAGAGGGATATCACAAAGATGGAAGGTTTACAACTTGGTGATCATAAAGACCACAAACTAATTTTCTCACTAAAATAACGATCCTATAGATAGGATAGAATGATAAGCTCAAGTGTGAGAAATAAAGAGTTGGAAATCAAAATCACAAAGAAAAACTCTTGGGAAAACTTCTAGAGAGATATTAAAATGAAGATCAAAAACAATCCCAAAGACTTTCTTTTTCTTTGAATTTTCCAACCCTTAAAAACAAATTAAAGATCAAATCTTTAAGCTTAAAAACTCTTTGAAAACTTGTATTAAAACACTTGTAAATGAGAGAAATTTTGCTCTTGAAATTCTTGTTGAAAAACCAACTCAAATGGGGTATTTATAACCCATTTGAAAATCTGCCCGTTGGCAGCTGAAAAGGGCCAGAGTGCCCTTTCGGTCGACCAGCAACGGTCAAATTTTTGACCGTTGCGCCCTTCGGTCGACCGGCCCCACCCGAGAGTGGGGTGATCTCAGTCGGTCGACCGCACGGTCAACCGGCCAAATCACTTGGGCTTTGTGCACGTCCCGTGCACATCGGTCGACTAGGACGGTCGACCGACCACTGGTCCGGTCGACCGCCAGAGCCTGGCAGGGAAAAATTATAGGATTTAAAAACACGATATTTTAACTTCAAATAAATCCCATAAAATCACATAAATTTCACAAAAATCAGTTCATGTTATATCTTTGAAATACAAATATGTGTGATAAAAATTCAACACATATATCAAACAATTTGAACCATTTTTGTGTTCTTGAAAATTTGCCTAAAACCAAAATCCGTATTTTCCAAAACTTGAATTTTCGAAATGAAAAATCGTTTTGTCCAAAATTCATACAAACACAAAAATATGATATTTAAACAACTTTAAGCATGTTGTATATGGATAGAATCCAATATACATGAAAGATAATATATCTATGTTTTTGACTTGAAAACCAAGATCGGTTAAACCGAAAAATCAAAACCAATAAACATGAAACTTAAAACTAAAAACATGTGTGTGTATTGTGAACTTGAGCATATCACACTATCTAATCTTTACAATAGATATAAACAAACTATACTAAAAACAAACCGAGGTCTTCTTGTAGAACGCCGTCTCCAAGTCGACTCGATCCAAATATGATCCGCTGAGCTTGACTCCAACCGAGTGCTAGATGTGAACTTGACGCTCGAGCTCTTGAATCACTATGTGTAACGCCCCGATCCTAAAGATACGGAGACGTTATGGCGACGCATATACGCGAGGAAAATACCCCACGTATATACGCTAAGCCTAAATTAACCTGAACAAGCTATAGATCAGAACTATAATAATTAAGGATCACTACAATAATACATATAAGACTACACATGATAGCAATGAATAACAGGAAGAAAATGATAGCCGAAAAGAAGTCAAAGGTGATATACAGGAATCAACGAATAATAACAAGAATAAAATGGCAAGTATACCAGAATAAAAGGGAGAGGACCCAAGCTCCTCGCAAAGTGTACCGCCTCATCACGCACCTGTACATTAGAAACAATCGTCCAATAGCTGGACGTGCAAACCCAGGGTCGTCAGAACGCGACCATAATGAGTGTGTGTGTAAAGGGGGAAACAGCTCGTGTAGAAGAAACAATGTGCATAAATAGTAGTAAGAACAACTGCAGACTAAATAGCAAAATAAGTAACTGAACAGTAACACGTATGATAACAACATGAATGCAGGTAGAAGACAACTAGCACAACTGTAAATATGCAATCAATGTCAAGGCGTGTAATCTATCACATATCACTAAACTAGTATCCAAATCTGGTCATAAGTCTAGTCTTGGTTATGGTCATATGTCTATCATAGTGATATATGTACAGTCAAGTGATACAGTCAGTCACGATATGCTATAACAATTGTTAACATTATTATGTCAGCGAACACCAAATTGCCACCTGTAATAGACGCATCCCACACTACGCCTACTACACGTGTCAATCAGGGTCCTAAATTATTGAAATTAATGGAAGAGACTTTGTCCATACTTTAGGTGGGTCCCGTACATACCCGGACCACGGCCCAGATGCCTGGCGCTGAACCAGGGCCCTACCGCTAGGTAGTCAGTAACAGTAACAGTACTCACAGTATCACTGTGGAACAGTAAACAAATGGGATGTCAGTCATCCCTCGGAACCCTGCAGTGGAACCGTAAGTCGGCTGCGCAACCTGTATCCTAGTTCCACCCAAAATACAGACGCTGTCTCCTCCATCAATTTTCCCAATTCCGGTATAAGTTGTTCAATTACTTTATTATTCATTCAATCAGTTAAATCAGTCAATGTCCATATTATCTAGAATACTGGGACGATACGGTGACAGTAACAATAACAGTACAGTAACAGTCAGTCAGTAATCGTATACACGGTGAACAATATCAGTAACAGTAACCGTGTATACAATGAACAGTAGGACTGTACCGTGGTTACAGTCAAACAATCATTTCCCAGTAACTTCAATAACATGGATTCAATATAACAATAGAGCTGATAACACTCGATAGCTAGTCTCATCTGAAATCAGTCAATATCTCATATCCATCTTCTAAGTCATCAATAATCTGGTCGATCAATAGCTATCATAAAACTCTGAACCTATATATAATCACCAATATCAATGAGATCACTCTCATAATAACTCTATCTCCCTGACTGGATTGATCAGTCACTATACATGAAGCACACTGTATGTCTTCAATATCAACAAGTCAACAAACTCCATAATCATAACTATAGATGAAACATCCTCAAAGAACATCGTAACAAGTCAACTTAGATATCTGAAAGAGTCATCACTAAGTTGTCATCAATGAAAGAAATATCAAGTCAACACATACTGAATCGTATTAAATTAGTCAACATCCTCAACAACATGTAATCTAGAATATCTACATCTTGGTACCCATCATTAACATGTCATCTAACAGATCCCAAATGCCAACAACGTCAATCTCATCTCAAAGCAAGTCAGTCTCCAATAAACGGAATATAGATTCTGAATAACCTCTAGCTCAAGATCAATCTAAATCACAACTCAACTAAATCAATCATATCTGATATGTCCTCAAATACCCAATTAAATAAGTCATGTCTAATTACTAATCATCATTCAATATAAATAACATAAGTCCCAATCAATCCAAAGTCATTACAACCAACTCATAATTCCAATAGTTCCATAATCATCTAGTTTCATTCACCTCTAGTAATCTGATTCAATAATCGTTGTTCTAACAATGTGCAATGCTAATCCTCTCACTCAAACATACAATTCTGATTCATAAGTATTCACAATTCCTCAAGAGTTCACATTTCTATTAAGATCAATTATCAGCTCCCAATACTCGGTATCACAACATATTCTTGCATATAAGTTCTATCATGACATCTCGATACTATGTATCATAACATGTACATGTATCTAAGTTCTATTAGATCGAGTCATTACCATCCAATATCCATCTCAATTACCCTCATGCTACATCCTGATATGTCTACAACAATACTCTAGATATACATAGGACAAACATGGGGGTTCTAACATGTATCAATAATCATGCATATCATATCTCTGTACATCCAACAAGTAAAATAAATGGGAGATGACCGTCCACCTCCATGCTCGATGATCTCCACACATAACCATGAACATAAGTGTTCTACTCAACAATTTACATCACATACAAATAATATCTGCGATCACTTAATAAATAAAAGAGAGAGAGAAAGAGGGAGAGACACTCACCTGAGCTCGATCGCAAGAATCATAAGGCTCCAGTAAATCTACACAAATTATTGAATAGAAATTGTTAGATTCTTTTAAAGGAATATTTTAAGGAGTTTAAATCTTAGTTAATTAGTTTAGGAGTTGGAGATATGATGCTTTAGGTTTACTGAATTTAGTAGATTTAATTTAAACTAATTTCTGATTTTTTTGTTAGATTTTTAATAGGCTTTAAATCATTAAAATATTTAACGGGTTTGAATCTAACATTACGGAAAAGGTTTAAAGAGGGTGATTTGATTTAATTCATGTTGGTATCACTCTAAAATTTTTATCTTAGAAAGAAAAAGTGTTATAGGATATTTTTATATTTTTCTCTATTTTATTTTGATATTTTTAATAATTATTTTAATTGCAAACTTACCTTCTTTTCTTCCTTTCTTTCTTATTTTTTTTTTTAACTGCTACAGTAGCCCAGGCCCAGTCAGTCCAGGCCCAGGCTGGACCAGGCCTGGTTCCAATTCCTTTTTTTTTCTTTTTCTTTTTTTTTTTTCAGACTGGGCCAGGTCTGGCCCAGTCCAGGCCAGTCTCGGCCTGGACCTGGCCAGGCCTGTTAGCCTGGGCCAGGCCAGCCTATGGCCGGGCCAAAAGTTTTTTTTTTTTTTTTATAAGTGTGTGCACAGTGGGCCGGCCCAGCCCACTGTGCACTGAGAATCAAGGATCAGCAGGGGCTCTCGGCCATCGGCCGAGAGCCGCCAAAGAAATTTCCATTTTTTTTTTAATTTCCTTTTTAATCCTTTATAAAAATGTAAATATAAGTTGGTAGATCTACAAGTATTTTAATTAGATTTTTGATTAGGTTTTGATGCATAAAAATATTCATGGAGATCTTGGTATGGACATAATTTTAATAAACTTTTTATATCAAATAAATTTTGAGAAAATAAATTATTTGTATCATATTAATAATTTATTCTTATGTATCTATTCAATTTATATTATATATATTATTAAAGAAAATAACTGGAATTAAATTCACAAGTTGGATTTACTTACATTAGTTGTTCTTCTTTGTTTGCTCATCAATCCTTGCCTCAAAACCCCTTTCGTTCATGATCCCTTGAGGAGGAGAAGGAAGAGATGGAAAGTGGGGAGAGTTGGACTAGGGTTTCTATTGAGGAAGAAGAGAAAAATGTTTAGGTTCTTTGAACCTGGACTCTAATTAGGCTAGATTGCTTAATTTAGTAAGATAGGATTAGGATGGAAATTTGGATTGGAATTAAATATTTAAATTAGATTCTAGATTTGGATTTGGATTAGGATTTATTAAGATCATGATTTTGAAAATAAGATTAGGGTTAGGATTAGAATTGAGTTTTGGGTTAATGGGTAAGAATCTCATGCTAATGGGTTTTGGGCTTTAATTAAAAGAAATAAATAATATGAAGAATGAGAAAAATAGATAGTCGGCTTATGGGCTTAGACAAAAATAGAGGGGGAAAAAAGAATGAAAATAAGAAGTGGGCTTGGCTCAAGTGGGCTTAGCATGAAAGGAAAATAAAATGAAATGAAAAGGAGAATAGGCTTGACTTATTGGGCTTGGATTAAAATAATAATACTACTAATAGTGATTAACAATATCATAATAATAATTAACAATAATAATTACAATAATAATAATATCACCAGTAAAATAAAATAAATACTTTAGAAAATAAAATACAGTATTTTAGATTAGAGGTATTACACTATGTGAAAGCTCCAAAACACCTTTGTTGAAGCTAATCACCTACTAATATCTTGGTTAAATATCTGAAACTAAATATCACAAGATTATTAGTAAACTATAACTACATGAGTTAATCATCATCAAAACTAAAATGAAGGGCTTCTGGGCCAACACTTCTTTGTACATTTTAGCTTTTGCATTCTGAACAGCTTTCTTAGCCTCTTTCTTGGCTAGCTTAAACCTCTCAAAACTCACTCCATCATAATTTTTCTTCAAATCTCTATAAGTCTTGTTTGATCTTAATGGCAGCTTTTACCTCTTCATTCCATCATAATGTGTCCTTACATGGTGGAGCACCACCCCGTGACTCACGAAGTACATCTTTAGTTACTCTTTTAATGCAACTAGTAATTTTGTTTCATGTTGTATTGGGATCATCTTGGGTTTTTCAATTTGCTTCATATACTACTCGATTTACAAAAACTCTTTGGTTATCTTCTTTTAGCCGCCACCACTTAATCTTAGAATCTAACTTACGTTTAATCTTTCTAAATCTCCTTCTAATCCGGACATCTAAAATTAAGAGTCTATGTTGGGTTACTACAGTCTCACCCAGTACTACCTTACAATCTATATAACAACTTCTATCTACTTTTTTAGTTAAAAAGAAATCTATTTGGCTCGACTTGATCCACTTCTAAAAGTGGTCAAGTGAGACTCTCTCTTCCTAAACCAAGTATTCGCTAAGATCAAATCATATGACAAAGCAAAATCTAAATTATAAAAGAAGCCTTATCTTTTTTTTTTTTTTGGCAGACTAAAGAGAGTTTGCAAATAGTATTTCCTCTATATTTGTTGATTAACCCTAAATGATAATATGAATTGTTTTTGCTATAATGTATATAAACTATATGTCATATATTATTTATCATAAATTGCAGGACTATATGGAGGATTATGAGGTTATGGTTCCATTCCAGTCTCTCCAGGCTCTTGGTTGCACGGTTGATGCTGTTTGTCCAAAGAAAGCTGCAGGTGAGAAATGCCCAACAGCCATCCATGATTTTGAAGGTGATCAGACATACAGTGAAAAACCAGGCCGTGATTTCACCCTAACTGCGACCTTTGATGGTGTGGATGCTTCATCGTACAATGCACTGGTGATACCTGGAGGCCGGGCTCCAGAGTATCTTGCTCTGGATGAGAAAGTCCTTGCTCTGGTGAAGAAGTTCATGGATGAAAAGAAGCCAGTTGCATCAATCTGCCATGGACAACAGATCTTATCAGCTGCAGGAGTTCTTAAGGTGTGTACAATAGGTCCTATTTATTGATGAATTTGTGTGATGCAGGAGGAGAGATGAAATTTAAGTAAATAATGAAATAGCTTAGGTTAATTCTTTGACTTTCTTCCAAAAGAAAAAAGATAAAGAAAAAGAAAATGGAATGTCTTAAATCCGTGAAGGAGTACACTAGCATCCTTACCAAATCAATTTGTATGTTGTAGATACAAAGACAATGTTAAGATTTCCAATTTTCCTCTTTAAAAAAAATAGGAATTTCATAATTTTTATGACATGTTGCAAATACCAAATTTACTTATGTGGTTAGGGATAATGGTTCAGTCCCCAGGGAAAAGCCTGATCCCACTCTAACCCTGTCGTAAATATGGCGGGGTGGGGATTTCCATCTTTGGGCTTGAAGAATCCCAGGTTGACCGTCATCCCAAATCGCTCCCCATATATGGCATAGTATATGGAGGCTCAGACTGAGGCACAGTTTATGCCCACCCCTAAAGCCCGCTTCCTTTGTAAAATAATTGCAACTTCCATTTGCAAAACAAAGAATTTATCTTTTATATGAGAGGATATAACGTTTACCAATAAAATGTTTTGTTTATAGTTGGGATCCTACAATCAATATGTAAACAAAGCCTTTGGTCTGCCGATTGGATTGTCCATTTGAACACTTTATTGGTCCGGTTTATCTCCCTCTCCTATCCTGGCTGACCTAAAGAAGGGAGAAAGCAAAAAGATACGTGATGCTAGCTGATTTCCGTCTAATTGGAGCTCGATCATCATTCTGGATTATTACATTATCTTAGGATATCTGATTAAAATGCTATTATTCCATGAAGGGTTTTTTCTATGCCAACACTTGTTTTCCTTGTTAATTATTCATCCCCCAAATTTTTATATTTTCATTTCGACCCCCCAATTTTTTAAGTTGGGATGAAAACCACGTCGTTAGTTGTTGTTTGTTTTATAATGGTTGGATGGTCAAATAACTTTCTACCCGCAAGAAAAGTGAATGGGAGTAGATCTGTGCCTCATCAATTCCTCATTCACTCTCTCTCAAGAAAAGGGGGGATAAATTAGCAAAGGAGCAGGTGAAAAGGGGAGAATTTATATTGAGGAGGTGGAGAGAAGAGAGACGTTGGGTTAGGGGAGACGAGATCTCTTGCGGTTGGTCATTGTAAGTAATTGGGCTGGGGGGGGAGAGAGAGAGAGAGAGAGAGGAGAGAGAGAGAGAGAGATGGGTTTAAGTAGAGGGACATAACATAGGGGAAGAGATGAAGGGTATTTTGGTCAGTTTATAACTATTATATAATATCTGAAACTAAAAAAGAATATTCCAAGAATATTTTAATATATAGACGGAACTACTAGCAGGTTTTTTTTTTTTGTCCCAACTTAAAAGATTTTGTTGGGGGTGGCGAAAAAAAAATATAAAGATTTGAGGGTGAATATGGAATTAAGAAAGAACTCAGTTGTTGCTATGAAAAAGAACCCTTCCTTAAAATGCCCAGTGTTGTTGAAGACCTGGGTGGGCTGAGCTAAAAGTTTAGGTCCTAAAAGATTAGGACAAAGCTTTGGGTTGTACGTAGGCTGGGCCCCAACCAGTCGATTTTTCTCCCGAATCATGTGAGCTATAGGATATCATCAACTTCCGAGCATTTTACTTGCAATATGGGGTTAGTTTTGGGGTAAAACTCTTGATTAGCTTAAAGTAGAATAAATTCATTGTAGACTTCAACACAACATGAATTTCCTTCTAAATTGAGGCTAAATCCATATTGATATGCTAAAGGTAGAGGGCTAGTTTTTTGAATGCAAGCAAGAGATATGCAAAAGATAGTTACTAGTAGTTTGAAGCTGTGCTAATTCTTATGAATTAACAACCGTTAGTTGATCCAACTACTTAAATAGTACTAATACCCATTCAATGTCTTGATGAGTTGAATTCCTTGAACTTCTTTTAGTAAAGGAGTTGGGCTACAGGTCACCCTCATTTGTTGCTATATAACCTAAATTGTTTAATGCCAAGTTCCAATAGGGAAGTGACAACATAACATGAATTTCTGGAACTTTGGATGATTTAAGATATAATATTGTCAGGAAGATCTAGTAGTATCATCATCTAATCAGCTTTCTTCTCAAAGAAGATTTTGTTTTCCATGTTTATTGGAGAAATATTGGAGGCTAGAATCATTTAGTGGTCGACAGTAAGCTCCTATGTGATAGAATCTTAGAATCTGAGGAAGATATTATGTGGATGGCTAGTTAGGCTCTGTTCACCAGGTCAGGTTGATACCCGAACCTGTCCGAACCCAACCTGACCCCTGACTCTATCGACACTCAACCTGAAATCAGGTTTTTTTAGAAAGCTTGGAAACTAGTTCGAACCTGATTGGGCCGATTTGAAATCTTGAACCAAGAACCGAACCTGAATCCCGAAATCAGCGAGTGTACATTGTCTATGTGAATGTATCAATTTCTATGCGTGTTTGTGTGTTTATTTATACAGAGCGTTAATGATACGGCTCATATTATCGCGATGGTTAGGGTATGAGGATATAAAAATGTGTATATATTATATATACATTTCTGCTTATCAAATCATTTGCTTACCCCCCGAGTTTGACTGACTTAGCCTGAAAACTTGAACCTGCCTGAAATACATCCTGAAACCCGATGGGTTGGTTTTAGTCCTCTCAAAACCCCATCAAAGGTTCAGGTGCGCATAGAAAATGTCGAAAACCTGCCTGATCGAACTCTTAAATGTCCCTATGTCATAGTCACATCTGTGTTGTGCAGTTAGGGTACTCACATCTTTCGAACATATGAACATGACATCAACAGAAGCAAGGTTAGGGGACAAATGCTTTAGCTGCTGATTGTTTATAATTCATAATCCTGTATTGATGGTGGTTTCCATGTATGTTGTCAAATGGGAAGCAAATCACCATTTAATTTTCTGTTTCTCACATATGAGATCAGAAATGTAGGTATATTGTTTGTGTTATTCGTGTCTAACATAGTACCAAAGTTCTATTCTGGTTTCGTTTTCCAGAGCTACAAAACTAAATCTATGTCTAGTTCCACTTATCTTGACCTTCAACTTTACACGAGCATACTCGTGTTCTCTTGTTCTAAGGTCTCTTATCAAGTAAGTCTACAAAACTAAAACCTTGTGTCGTTCTACTTATCTTGATCTTTAACTATACATAAGGTTATACTCATGTTATCTTTTTCTAAGCTCTCTTATCAAGTCCCTATCTCAATTAGCACTTATATTGGATATTAAACCTCAGTTGTTATTGACTCTCGAAAACAACATAATAGACCGTAATTCATTGGCAATATGCAGTACATCTTGCTTGCATCGAACAGGTAAAATGAGTCTTAAGATGGATTGATCACTTGCTTGTATCGGAACTTCAAAATTCAATAGATTTTGCATCAGAACATCAAAATACAACAGGTTGCGCGCATTCCATAGTTCACTTGCAGCTTAGTCTGTTCATATGCGACATTTAAATATTTCTATGGTAGCAACTTGTTTTTTCTTCACACGTCTTCCTTCAATAAGTTTACCAGCCCATTCTGCAAGTTTGGATGGCTGCCAGTAGAATTTCTTATGTCTCTCTTTAGAGGGGAAATCAGCAACTCCTCTCAGGGAAAGCTTCCACTCATTGTGAATTTGTGTATGTAAAGGGTCGAATCTCCTGCTCTTTCATGCTAATCTGTAGTTTTTCATTTATCTGAAATATGTGTTGCAGGGGAAGAAATGCACAGCATATCCTGCAGTGAAGCTCAATGTGGTTCTGGCAGGAGCCACATGGTTGGAGCCTGATCCAATTCACCGTTGCTTCACTGATGGTAATTTAGTGACTGGTGCAGCTTGGCCTGGACACCCAGAGTTCATTTCTCAGCTCATGGCGTTGCTTGGTATAAAGGTTTCATTCTAACACATCTCGGTTTATGTTAATGTGCTTGTATCTCTATGTCTGCTTGTGTCTGTATGCTAGTTTTCTTGAACAGACATTACATGAGGACGACAATACTGTAGGTAACATGAGTGGTCAGATGATGATGTAAACCCTTGATGAGTCTATTTGTCTGCTTTCGTTTGTGCATTTCCATGTTGCTTGTTCCTACTTCTATGTGCATTCACTATTGAATTTGTCCCGTGCCAGATTGTTAAATATTTTAATCTTTTTCAGTCAAATATATCCTCTGTTAATGAATTGACTCATTTTGTTGGGCCTCCTGTGATAAAATTTTTTCAATAATAACGCTTTTCAATGGGGATGAAGCTTTTGTAGACAACTTTTTCCATAGAAATAAGCTTGATAATGCAATTTCCATTACCAGTATGACGCGGGACAGAAAGGGGAAAGAGAAAGAGGAAAGGAAATTAGGGTAGAGGATAAGGATTGATTCGGACTTCAGCACTCAAGAGATCTCTCTCACACGCTGCACATCACCATGTAAAGATTCAAAATTGGATAGCACTCAGCATGCTAAACAAAAGGTTTCATGTAATCAAATTAACATTATAGTCTACCTAATCAAATACAACTCTTGGTGTTATACAGGCCCACACACTAGGCTTTTCCAAACATATCTAATATGGGACTAAACACACTAAATAAACAAAATAAAATAACTACAAAATAACTGTAGCAATTTTCATCATTCTCCCGGGCTTAAAAAGTATTCATCTCCGATAAATGCAGCAGTAACAGATAGCAGACATGACTAGGTAGAATTGAATCACATCTCACATGAATCTTCTTAATCAAGCTAAGGTGATGGTCGCAGCACCAGTACTAGAGAGTCACATCGAAACCACGATGGAGGAGGTGGTTCTAGTAGAGAGCCGGCTGCAAATGACGATAGCCCGAATAAGGCACATGCTGCAACCAAAGGTGAATCATCCATCTGCTGAAGCTGATCTGATACCAGAATCCCATGGGACGCGTAACTCATCGGTGAGGAAAGCAAACCTCTTCAGAACTTTAGAGAAATTTGTACATTGAACGTGCAACTCTCTCACGATCTCGGGGTGATTCAAAACAATCACGTCACTGTCAATCACAAATTTCTGCAATTTATTATATGGATATGCAAAAAAGTTGTAGTGACTATTGCAATTTGCTAATTGTCTAGTACTATCATCATATGCAACAGACAAATGCAATGCAGTAGATACTTTACGCATAACTTCTAATAAAGCGAAAATAGGACATATAGGATACCTAGGAGGATATGCAACAAATTCTGATAGTGGGATACTAGACTCAGGCACATCTCCAAACACCCACTAAAAGAGAAAAGCTAGAAACTACCTGATGGATCGTAGCAAGAAACTCCAAAGTCTGACTAGAAACAGGATAATTAAGAGTAGTCACTATAGATTCAATCCCTGACTCACGCTCAACATCACTGGTATCACTATCACGAGTATGAACATTAGTAGGTATAGGCAAGCTAAACTCGACTCTCACATCCACATCGTCATCGGTACCCTCAGAAAATTGATGGTCCTCATCAAGTATTATTGTGCAGGACTCAACTGTGGTAGTGTCAATAACGCTAGTAACCTCGGGAGGAATGAATATATCTTTAGCCATCGAGTCGTCAACAAGTCGACTCTCACTTTGTAATTCTATTCTTTTCAATGCGGAATTGCAATCTCAAGTAAGCTTGAGTATCTGATCAAGCTTTTCTTCTAAGAGACGCTGCCTCTAATGCTCGGGAAGATATATTTTTCTAAGTTTGTTTTTCATTTCCTCCCAAGACTATGAAAATTTCGTGCCTCGTGCAATCTCTCTCTACGGATTTTCAATATGTTCTAGCTGACCCCACTAATCTCATTCTAGCAAATCAGACTCTACACTCTTCAGTTATCATGTACCAGTCAAAATAATAGTCCAGATTAGCTAACCATTCACTAAAAGCTTCAGGGTTATGGAAACTTTCGAATGTGAAATCTTCTATTATGAATCTACAAGTTATCATCATCATTCCTAAGTCTATAGGTACTCTCATATGTACTAATGGGAGTCTGATATTGATTTTACGTGTTGGACTGCATATTACAAGACACATTAATCTACGATACAAATGTAAGATTACACAAACAGGCGGATGCAATTGAAAATTCTAGACTCAAATAAGACTATATACATGCACCAAAATGATAAAAATTCAAATTTCCTAGAGCTCAAGTCTAAATGCACAGAGAATTAATTCTAAAATGAGGACAAAGTGACAAACACTGATAAAATCACTAGAGTAAAACAAATAACAATTCAGCTAGCAAATTTTAACTATCCAATAGTAATTACTAGAAAATTAACAGTTGATAAATCAGCTCAAGTTAGAAATCACCTGAGAGGTGAGTTCATGATCAAATACAGAGTTCCTTTACGATCCCTCGAGGAATATCCACACCGGAGAGCTGAATGTCACCAATGAGGTCCTGAAACAGTGGTACTATAAGATGGGAGAAGACTACCTCGAGAATGACGCAAATCGGGCCTAAAATAGGCTTTAGACTATTGTGCACTACATGAACAGGACTAAGTCGACGCAGTCATAACTCAGCGAGTCTATTGAGTCAACTCACTGGAATGGTTGCAGTTGAACTGAGTCTGAGATGGCTCATCAGGTTAACTCGGTTGAACTAGGTCAGGCTGACTCAGTTAGTTTGATCGGTTCAGATTAGAATGGAACGGGTTCGGGTCGGGGTCAGATCAGTCGGGTTCGATCCAACCTGATTTGATTACTAATGGATCATACCAACTTCAATACTCGATCAGTTGTGGATTCAAACCCGATTGTTGATAGGTTTAACTTAAACCCGATAAGTTTTCTCCTTCAACCAATAACTAGGGTTTCGAAGCTCTGGTGGTGGCAGCGATGGAACAACGATGGTGGTGGAACGTTGGCGTCATGACGACGGTGATGCAAAGGACGAGGTCGATGGCGGCGGAAGACGAGGGTGGTGGAACTTGCTCTAGGAGAGGGAGACAATGCTAACGGGGAAGCGGAGATGTCTTTGGTGGCTTCGGAACGACGACAATGAAGAGGACGGTTACGAGGAGATCTCGACGAGAGATGGCAATGATGAGCCAGATCTGACAGCACAGTTGGTGGAGATAAAGAGGAGGAAGACGGGAAGGCGGCTCTGGTTTGTCGAAGTAGGCAGGCGGTGGTGAAGGCGAGGTTGTCGGCAGTTGAGATCTCATCAGTGATGAGATCTCATTGGCGAGAGAAAACAGAGGTGGACTGAATGTCGGTGACTGACTGACGACGAGGTTGACGATGGATCTGGATGTTGGTGATGAAGTCGACGATGCAAGAGGACGCGAGGTGGCAGTTGCAGGGGCGAGATGGTGTTGGCGGTGTTGTCTGCTGCAGTCAACGTGCTCTCATGGCGACGCGACCAAGGCGGCGCGAAGACAGTAAAGTGGGCCATTGGCGAAGTTTGAGGTGATGGGAGGGGTGGCGGGTGGCAGTTGCTAGGGTTGGAGTGTTGGGAGAGAGGGGAGGGAGGAAGATGAAGGGAATAGTGGAAATTTTGACTTTTTATTTTTTTTTCTTCTTTTCCTGATTTATTTTCTTTAAATCCGATCCAGGGTTTTGGATTTTTTCCTTCAAAAATTAGACTTGAAGAAGAAAAAGAAGATGAAGAAGAGCAGATTTAGGATTTTAAGAGGCGGCTAGGGTTTTTTCTAGAAGGGAAAATTTTGTGAAAGAAGAGAAGAGCATAAATTTTAGCTCTGATACCAATCTGATGTGGGACAGAAAGGGGAAAGAGAAAGAGGAAAAGAAATTAGGATTTTAGAGGAAGAAAGAAGATGATAAAGATTAATTCAGGCTTCAACACCCAGGAGATCTCTCTCCCACTCTGCACATTATCATTCAAAGATTCAAAATTGGATGGCACATCAGCTGATAAACAAAGATTTCATTTAATCAATTCATCATCATAATGTACCTAACCATATATAACTCTTAGCATTATATAGTCACACATACTAAAAAATTTCTAAATGTATCCAATATGGGATTAAACACACTAATAAACAAAATAAAAGAACTTCACAAAAATAACGGTAGTAGCAATCCCCATCAATATACACACACATGAGTTAGACTATGCTCCTCCCGAGAGGATTTGAAACTAAATTCTACCTATTGAAATTAGATGAGAGGACACCTAATTTGAATATTCACTCCGTAAAAGTTGATCTATAGCATTTGAAATGCTTATAAACCAAATTTGAACTATTTTGAGTTTTCTTACCCATGCATCAATAACCCCAAAATGAACGGCCGAAAGTGATGATTTTTAGTTTTACTAGTCAACTCTCTCTCTCTCTCTCTCTCTCTCTCTCTCTCTCTCTCTATATATATATATATATATATATATATATATATATATATATATATATATATATATATATATATATATATATATACGCGCGCGCGCACACATATATACACATATATATATATACATATACACACACACATATATACATATATACACACACACACACATATATATACCTATATATATACACACACACACATATGTATATATGTATATATATACACACACACACATATATATATATATGTATATACATATGTGTGTATGGGGTTACTGTATCTCAACCGACGGCTGAGAGAGTTTCTCAACCGGCGGTGACGTGGCTGAATATATACCACATATCGGTCGCAGAGTATAGGCGCCAAAAAAGATCAAAAAAATCCCGCCTAAAGAATCATGAATCAAATTGACAAAAATACCCCATTTTTACTTCTAAACTAGCAAAAACTCATCCACAACAAACTTTTACCCCTTTTTTACTTCTAAACTAGCAAAAACTCATCCACAACAAAATTTTACCTAAAAAATTATAATTTACAGAAAATTTTCAGTTGAATATATCTACAGTTATAAAATTTCTAATTCTACTACATCGAAAATATAATGGAAAAAATTTGACTCAAGATAATGTGAAATAAACAACAGCAATGAAAAGTAAAAAACATGCTTGAAACATAAAAAAATTGTTATTTTTTATATAATTTTTTTATTATTTTATTTCGTGTTATTTTCAATTCATAGAGGTTTAATAAAAGAAACTGAAATGAATAGAAAAATGAAATTTAATGTGGGCCAATCGTATATTGATTTTTCTATTACAAATGTATAGTGTAAAAAATAATGAAATACAATTGTTAATTATTTCGCATTCCTTATTCGCATAGAAATAACAGACGAAACATGATATCGTTCAGCACTCCGACGACAAACGCTGTCTTTTTTCATATACCTTATGTAACAGAATTCTGATAGTTTTACAAAGTCTGTGATCATAGTCGCAGTCATAGTATAACAAAACTTTCGAACACTGCGACCATGGTCGCAGACTTAATATAATATAACTTTCAATTTTATATGACGACTGCAACACTAGTCGCAGTCAATATAACAAAACTTTCGATCACTGCGACCATGGTCGCAGACTTAATATAATATAACTTTCAATTTTATATCACGACTACGACACTAGTCGCATTCCTTATTCGCATAGAAATAACAGACGAAACATGATATCGTTCAGCACTCCGACGACAGACGCTGTCTTTTTTCACTTGCCTTATGTAACAAAATTCTGATCGTTTTACAAAATCTGCGATCATAGTCGCAGTCATAGTATAACAAAACTTTCGAACACTGCGACCATGGTCGCAGACTTAATATAATATAACTTTCAATTTTATATGACGACTGCGACACTAGTCGCAATCATAGTATAACAAAACTTTCGATCACTGCGACCATGGTCGCAGACTTAATATAATATAACTTTCAATTTTATATCACGTCTGTGACCCTAGTCGCATTCCTTATTCTCATAAAAATAACAGACGAAATATGCTATCATTCAGCACTGCGACCACGGTCGCTGTCTTTTTTTCGCATGCCTTATGTAACAGATTTTTGATAATTTTACAAAGTAGATTAGCCCTGCGACCCTGAGATCAGTCCGCGTATATCACATCTTATAAAATACTATATTAATTACTCTGAATTAAATGAAGTAATTAATATTCTACCTACCGTGATACAACAACAGTCTCGAAAAAAGAGATGAACTAATATTAATCTCGATAAAGGAAAGATGTGCACCATACGTAATCTAAAGATATAGGAAAAATATTCTATAAAAAGTTAATTTATAGTTCACGTAATAAACCTCTGAAAAAAAGGAACTCTTCAGATTCTCCCGCCATAACTCTTCAATTAAATATTTAATTTCTTTTTACCACTTCTTCGAATACTCAACCGTCACCTATAACAATTATTATTACTATTCATGTTCTTTCACATTATTGACCTTTTTATAGTGCTTGTAACTAATATATTATCTCATATCTAAAAACGATACTTTTGCTCTTCCTTTTCAATTTGATTTCAAAACTTTCAGAAAATAATTCATTCTTGAATCATATCTTCCCCATCTTCTTCCTCTGAACACTCAGATTTCAACTTCAATCATTCACCAACAGGTCCTCTTTCTTCAGGGTATTCTAGTGAATCTGATACAAGTCTGGACTTCACTCTTTTTGACTATCTCACTACATCAAATAATATTTTATCTGATCCTCCTCTTCATGAGGATGATGAAGTATTCATGGGGCTTAGTGAGGAGGAACTTATTCCTCTGCCACTTTACAGAGACATGCTTGATGAAAGCATGTCCTCTGATGCTGGAAGCTCGCTTTCTTTGAGCATATCTTTAACAGATTCTTCTCGACACGGATCGGACGAAGAGCTTGATAAAGACGATCCATTCTGGGAGTTTATCGATGAACCAAAATACCCTCAAAAAGAGAAAGATGATGAGGAAATAAGTGATGAACAGGAAGACGAGGAGAATGAAGACGACGAATCTGCTTATGATGGTTATGACGACGAGGATTAGGATTTCCTGATGTTCTGATATTCAACGTTATTTTGTTTTCTTTTAAGAGCTTTTAATGCTCTTCTTTTGTAAGGTCTCTTTCTGACCATATTATGTTATAAATAAAATTTACTTCTATCTGTAAAATAATCTTTCATATTTTAAAATACATATAAAGTATACCGCATAGTTATTATTTCTGCATCTTATCTGCGATAATGGTCGCAGTACTCATATAATAATTACATATGAAACTGCGACTACGATCGCAATCCAGTCATAAACAGTTTGATCGTTTTGCATTCAATAAAGTTAAAAACAGCTATCATGGTCGCAGTCCAAAATTAAACTATATAAATAGATAATACTGCGAACATGATCGCAATCCTCTCAAATCAGTATATTTCATTGTATATCACAAATTAGAAAACTGCGACTGCTGTCCAGTCATAAACAGTTTAATTGTTTTGCATTCAATAAAGTTAAAAACAGCTACCATGATCGCAGTCCAAAATTAAACTATATAAACAGATAATACTGTGAACATGATCGCAATCCTCTCAAATCAGTATATTTCACTGTATATCACAAATTAGAAAACTGTGACTGCTATCCTTAAACACTACGACCATAAGTCGTAGTCCTAGTTCGCATGCAATAAGTAAAAAAAATTCGTAGTTTATAGGCGGCTGAGACAACAGTTACAGTGAAGAGCAAATATATAAAAATACATAAATTGCGACTATAGTATCAGTCCTTAGTCACCGTTATTACATTTAACCTAGCAAAAAATTCATCCACAAAATGTTGTCATAAGTACTGCGACCATAGTCGCAGTCCTTGATCGCATGCAATATGTAAAAAACAATTTAATAGTTTATAGGCGGCTGAGACAACAGTCACAGTGAAGAACAAATATATAAAATAATACGTAAACTGCGATTATAGTATCAGTTCTTAATCACCGTTATTACATTTAACCTAACAAAAAAAACATCCACGACATGCTCTTGTTAAGCACTATGATCATAGTCGCAGTCCTTATTCGCATTCAATATATAAAAAAAATAATAATAATTTATACATTACATGTGAAAAAATAAACTGCGACTATATTCGAAATCAGTAAAATTCTTACAGATCATATCATAAAAAATCTACAAATTAAATAATTGTAGACTGCGATAAAGGGCGCTTTTAAAACTATTGAGAAATTAATTTATTGACCACTATGACCTTAGGCGCATTCCTAAAATATATAATATCTGAGTAAAAATTTTAAAACTATTGAGAAATTATTTTATTGACAACTACGAGCTTAGGCGCATTCCTAAAATATATAATATCTGCGTTAAAAAAATTTAATAAAGAAGCATTCAAATTAGTTTCGTGATTTGATGATATTGGTCGCAGTTTGGTCACAGTTATAAAAGATAATTGTGACAATATTGACTAACGTCAGAAATATAAAAAAATAATAAACTATACAAATCTACTATCTTTTACCGCAGGGGCATTTAGTAATTTCAACTGTTTTAATATGCGGGGCGTCCTTCCTACTGTGGCTAATAATGTGCCACATCACCGCAGGCTGAGAAAGTCTCTCAGCTGTCGGCTAATTATATATATATATATATATATATATATATATATTATATATATATATATATATATATATTATATATATATATATATATATATATAATATATAGAGGAGAGAGAGAGAGAGAGAGAGAATTGTGTCCTTCCAAAAGGATTTAAGCCTGAATCTTTTCAACTCAAATACAACCCTCCGACCTTCAAATACAAGATCCACTCCGTTGAAGTTGATATATATTATTTCAAGTATCTATAACCAAAAATCAAGTGTTTTGAGTACTTTTTGCCCATCCATCAAGCGACTGGTTAGATCTATGTCTTTAGACATACAAATTCTCGATCCGGCCATTTGATTATAATCTAAACTTTAACACCCCTACAAACCAATTTTTGTTAGGTTTCAAATGTTTCACACCGTTAAACTAAACCAACTCACTATTTAGACTGTTCGTTTTTTCTACTTGATGAATGAGTAAAGAGTATTCAAAACACTTGATTTTTTGTTTATAGATACTTTAAATAATATAGATCAACTTCAACGGAGTGGATCTTGTATTCGAATGTCAGATATTGGTATTTGAGTGGAAAGGATTCGGCCTCAAATCGAAGGATTTGAGGCCGAATCCTTCCCACTCGAAGGATTTGAGGCTGAATCCTTCTCACTCAAATACCAACATCCGACATTCGAATACAAAATCCACTCCATTGACGTTGATCTATATTATTTAAAGTATCTATAAACCAAAAATCAAGTGTTTTGAATATTTTTTGCTTATTCATGAAAAATTGATATGAGGTATAACAATAAAGTTGAGAGCATCCATTCTGTTGAAGTTGATCTATATTATTTCAAGTATCTATAAATTAAAAATCCAGTATTTTAAGTACTTTTTGCTCATGCATCAAGTAGGAAAAAATGGACGGCATAATTGTGAATTGGTTAGTTTAACAGTGTAGAAATTTGAAAACTAACAAAATTGGTTTGTAGAGGATTTTAAATGTTTAGCCGGATCAAAAATTTGTATGTCTAAAGATATAAATCTAACCAACTCACTACTTTCGGTCGCCCATTTTGCTCTGCTTGACAAAATAGATTGGCAAAAAGTATTCAAACACTTGATTTTTAATTTTTAGTTACTTTAAATAATATAGATCAACTTCAACGGAGCGGATCTTTTATTTGAATGTCAAATGTTGGTATTTGAGTGGGAAGGATTCAGTCTCGAATCCTTCCAGTGACACAAAGTCTATCTCAATACTTGATTGATCATTAATATGAAATGAACAAATTTCAGTTGTACACAAAGTACATGAGATGAACATGAGAAGGACAAACTTATCAATCAATCAAAAATAACAAAAGGTCTCACAAAAATTGTATTAGTGTCTATTCCATTTCTTATGGATCATAATTATCACTATTCTCTGACTTTTTCTTGAAAATATCAGCGTCTCTTGTTCTAGATAAAGGCCTAAGGACTAGTATCAATGACCAACTTATTGCTCAATTTAAGACAAGATATTAGCTCGAGTTAAGTGGGCTCTTAAAAGAAAGCATAACAAGAATGTATCTGATTTTGCCTTTATAGTGGGTCCATGTGTGAGAATGGATGAACCTGTGTAACTGTAACTGTATGTTCAGAGGAGGAGAGGACTCATGCTTCAAATTGTTCATTGAAGCTGAAATTTTTGACTTTTTTTACAAGTAAAGATTAGTTGTGAGGGTCAGGGATTCTCTTTCTTTGCTAGTTATCACATATTTCATTGGCGATTTTCCTTTTTTCAATAGTCAGTAGGATTTGACATGCGATTCGTGTTTTTAATAAGAACGGAGTCTTAAACTCGAAGGTCCCATTCAGTATATTAATTCAAAAATCTAAACGCTAAAATGGTGGTTGTTATTTGTTTTGAATCATCAGTTTGACTGAGAATGAAAAGAAACAAACCTTTCTTTTCAATTCAGATTGAAAGATCTTCTCAATAAGAACATATTTCATGTGGATATACAGCATATCTAATTGTTTTGTTTTCGAAGTAAAGATACCCATAAGAGGCAATTTGTCCTACTTGAATATTCATGACCAGGAGTACTTTTGTTATAAAATAAAATAAACAAAATTTCATTTGTACACAAATTAGCATGAGACGAACATGATCCCAAAAAAAAAAAATGTTGATAAACAACTCATCTACATCAATCTAATAACGAGAGATCTCACAAGGATCAAATCAGTGTTTCCCCAATTTCTTCAACCAAACCAAAGGGTGTGATCAGCCATGTTGGTAGTGGACCTATGTGGGTACAAAGGAGGCTTTCTCCCAACAAGCAATTCCTCCTTGTAGAGGAAAGAGAGCAGAGAAGAAGAACCCTTTGAGGCCTTCTTTGTGATTGTTCTCCTCTATTGCAACACTTTAGAGGGGGTGACCTCTTGCTGTCCAATCCCTCTCCACAACTCTTTGATGCCTTGAGCCTCTTCAATGGCCTCTCAGGCTTGGCAGATCCTCAAGGCACCTGATATCTGAGAAAGATGTGAAGGACTGGGATTTGCCTTGGTAGAACTTTGATAGCCCCCTCCTACAATCACAAAACATCACTTGATGATGATGATGAGTACTTTGAATGATATGTGTGTACTTAATCTTTTTGAACTATGGTTTAAATATCGACCGATTCTATATATATTGTTGGTATAGCTTAGATTGATGACTGATATTGACGACATGGTCCATACTAAAAACTGTTAGTCGTACATAATCTAGTAAAACTTACTTGAAAGGGAGTTGTTCTCTGAGGAAGACATCTCAAAGAGAGGCCCCTTGCAAGAAGAAGTTGGAGAAGAGGAGGAGGAAGAAGGCCCGGACGAAGCCGTATCCTCCGTGTAGTCCGATGACAACGATGACCCCGTTGAATTGCCAGATGAATCCTCTGATAGAGAAGAAGAGAGAGATCCATGGCTCTCCTCCTCCTCATCCATGATCCCATGCTTGCTTCCTTGCATCAAAGCAACATCCATTTTCAAGTAAACAACAAGAACTAAACATGCACTTTTGAGCTTCAAGAGAGATGATAGAATTCTCCTCTAGTCCTTTAGAGCTGAGAGAGAGAGAGAGAGAGAGAGAGAGAGAGAGAGATTCCAATGAGAATATATATGGGAATAGGAGAGAGAGAGAGAGAGAGAGGAGAGAGAGAGAGAGCTTTAGAGGGGACAAGGAGGACATGAGTGGGGCCTGAGAGAGAAGTTAGCTTCTTTATGTAGGAAAAGGGGAAGGAGATTAGATGAGAATAGTTTTCGTGGCCTTTTGAAAGAGTGTAACGTTTGTGAAAGATTCCTCATTATCCACAAGACACTTGTTTGCCGTGTCCCAAAGGGGAATAGGGACAGTGGATAAGCCTGCAAAAGCACACCACGCCCTTTTTCCCTTCTATTATTGCTCCTTTTAGCCCACCAAATTTGCCCATTGTTTTCTCCAGTTGGAAACAGCTACACTCCAATTCTTCTGAGAGAGAGAGAGGAGAGAGAGAAAACATCTGTCCAAATTTCTTAACCAATTTCTCATTGAGATTGTGTATCTGAAAAGGAGGGGACTAGAGATAAGTTTTTTTAAGTTTAGGGGAGCTGAGAGAAGTTTATTTAAATTTGAGGGGCTTGAAGGTAGTTTGATACAACAACTAAGCGTATTGGGGGTAGGCTACATGAACAAAAGAGAATTACGCTGGGTCGGGCACATGAATCAGCTTTCTCTACTGATTTCTATCGAGCAATATATCTTCATTAAGACATTTAGCCGCTATATATTGTCGTATCACCTCTATTCATATTTTCTACGATCTCTCCTTCGCTCTTTTAACTTGCTCTAAGTTGATAGGCTCTACTCACCGGACCAGCGCATCTAGGTCTACGTCATCAGACCAGCGTATCTAGGTCTACGTCATCAGACCATCATATTTGGTTTCTCTCATCTTCTTTTTAGGGGCTACGTCTATCTTAACAAGAATAATCTCATTTCTCATCTTATCTCTCCTCTTTTTATCACACATCCAACGAAGCGTGCGCACCTGTTACACTCATCTTCTGAACATGATTTGTTGAAGGTAATTTTATGAATATATAAATAATAATAACAATAATGTTTCTATTCCTTCTTATTCGTCGCGGGGCCCACAAGAATCTCATGCTCAGATTGTCTGGTATCAGAGGCAAATGTTATGAACGATCACAATCTGTTCCAATGAGGATAAGCTCCCATTGGTCTCTCTCCTCAATTTAGTGCTTGAATTGTTAATCTCACTTTGTATTAGATTAACTGCAAGATAAGCTTGTTAGAGAGACAAGGGGATCGAAAAAAAAGGATAAATGAAGATCATGCTATTGACTTTGTTTAACTTGATGTTAATTACCTCAGTGGCCAATGTTAATCATCGTTAAAATAAATATTATTTTGATTAGAGATCTTCAAATTTCTCTATGTTTGAAGGGGGGCTTATCTGGAGGTCAATGTGACATGAGATAAGAAGATAAGAGTCTCACATTATTATATTAAATATTCTCTTAATTGTCTAAGATTTACTAACATGATAACATTAACAGTGACATAAGATTGTTGAAAGAAATTAGGATATATGCAAGGGGCTGGGTTGGCTCCTTCACGCTATGGCCATCCATCACAGCCGATGGACGACTCGAAGCAGAGAGATCACATAAAAAATTTGTTTGCTCTCTCTTATTCCGAGTGATCCATCAGCTGTGATAGACAGCCCACAGATAAAAAAATATCACAGCCCTTCACACAAAGGAGCTAAACCCGTTCGCATCCACAAGAATGTAAGAATGGGCAAGATTTAATGTCGGTTGTCAATCTGACATTAACTGCTCATTATTTTTATTTTTTTTTGTTTTTTGTGACACATACCTTTGAGGGTACACCTCTTAAATTTTTGCGATTAAAAACTTCATGTAGATATTTTCTAGGTTTTGTCACAAGATTGTTCATAGTTGAGCAGTGATATCTTTTGAATTATTGGTTTGTGGATCATACACATGATGCCCTTGATGCGACAATTTTCTCTGTTTCTTGTTTTTTTCCCTCAAATTAGGACAATATGTTTACTAGTTTAAAATACTAGTTATTAGAGCAAAAATATAATAAAGTAAACCCACTTGATTAGTGAGAAAGCTGCGGGGGATCTCAGATTTAAGATTTAGGTATGGATTTTGATTAAAAAAAGTGATAAATTCAACTAATTGTGCTTTTAATTTAATTAACTTTGTATCAATTTTGCACTTCTAAGAAGAAATTTATTTTTTAAGAAAAATGGTAAAGTCATTAGTTCATATCTCCTATGTGCATTAACACAAATGAGGTTTACAGAATTTTTTTTTTTTTTTTTTGGAGGCATTATTATAGGCTCATAGTGATTCTAGCCAACTAGTACGATTCACTGACATGTCTTGATTAGAGCCAAATTAATTTTTTTTTTTAAATAAGTAAGAAAAAGAATCCCACAAGAGTTAGTTGTTACTTCAACATTTTCTTTAAAATCCACAAATAATTGTTTTCTTTAACATTTGCCATATTTAACTACAAATCCTAGATAGATTAAACGCTTAAACCGACACTTTTAAATGCTGATTGTTAATTTGTTTATGTCGGTGCAAGTAATTTAGTGGTTTGGGTTCGGTGCTCCAGAATCCGACCCGAATCCACTGCCAGGTCAAGCTGACATGCCCAGCAAAGAAAGCAGTTCGGTGTGATGTGTGTGAGCCACATACATATTATAAGAGGTTCAAAGACTTTAAAGTTTCGCACCCTGAAATTCGACATTTTGTACACGTCTCAACACAGGAGTGACCCTCTTATAATATATGTGTGTGGCTCACATAAATGAACTGAATCCCAAAGAAAGCACATAAAAGTGCAAAGCATGATAGGATGGTCCCAAAAGCGAATCGGGTCTGAGGGAACCGGGTGGGTTATGTGATGCTTTTATGCATGCCCTAAAAAATAAATAAATAAATAAAAACTTGTGATTTTTTCTATTTAATTTCTTTTAGTTTATAAAATTTTCTTTGGATAAGCAAGGTGCAAAGGGTAGGAGAGAGGAGGTAAAAGCATAATGGAAGAGTTTTTAACTCATTGGAAGAAATAGTATAGAGATCGGAGTTTAAAGGAGTGAGAATGCACTCGATTTGCATGCCAGAACAGTGGTCGACCGACTGACCGGTAGGCCGAGTGCATAACGTACATAGGAGCAGCTCGGTCGACCATCGGTCAACCATAGCAAGGAGAGTGGTCGACCAACTGGCGTGGCCAACTTTCCGTTAGGACTCGATCGAAGACCGGTCGACCGAAAGGATGGGTCGGTCGACCGCGTGGTCAACCGGCAGGCGAATCTGCCTCTCCTGATGGGATTCAGACTTCATTTCTGAAAAGGAATCGAATCAACTGCGGTTTCCTAAAACACTGGGACTCTCTGGCTATTAATAAAGGGGTAGAGCCCTCATAAATTGTATCTTTAAAAAAATTGTATCGACTGTTGATCAATCAAAGATCCCCCCCCCCCCCCGAGGACGTAGGCAAATTGCCGAACATAGTAAATATTGTGTTCATTTTCTCTCTTGTTATTTTGTTCTAGTCTTTTGGGTACTTCTCTATTGCATCTCTCTTAGTTGATTGGGGTTTTTCAATTGGTTGTTGCAAGGCGCGCAACAGTGGTATCAGAGCATCTCAGGTTCATCGTGGGATCGTGTGTCGATTTCAAGAGCATTGGTTGCTATTTGGCGGATATCGTGCGTCGATCTTAGAGCAGCGTTGGGACTGTTTATGGGATCGTGTGTCATCTCAAGAGCATTGGTTGCTGTTTGGCGGAAATCGTGCGTCAATCTTATAGACAGCGCGTTGGGGACTGTTTGTGGGATCGTGTGTCGGTCTCAGAACAGTGTTTGATTGCTCAAGGAAGTAAATTTGGTGAAGTAGATCATTTCAAAAACTCTTCTAGGATTTCACTTTAAAGGTAAAGATCCTATCTTTATTTAATTTTCGATCTAACTCCGTTTACTTTCCGCATTATTTTGAGGAATCTATTGAGAAGATGGCTGGAGATAGTACATCTATGGTGAAGACCATGAATCCACATCCATTGAAGATTGATGTGGTAAAGTTTGACGACAAGAAGAACTTCGGGATGTAAAGATGTGAGATAATGGATGCATTGACGGCATCAAATATCGAAGACACTCTACGGTTGGAGAAAAAACGTGAGACTACTTCTGAAGAGGATTGAGACAAGATGAA